>JASDQU010102120.1:242539-256851 GCA_032191745.1 Picea mariana
CCCCCCCCCCCCTCCCTCACATCACTCTCAATTCCCCAATACCCAATCTATATTCTAATAAAAAATATGCATTAAAAATATTGAAAAGTGATTAAAAGTGATTGTAAATCTATAAATGAATTTTATCATTCAAAGGCATATGTCATAAAAAATAGTTTTTATAAATGATATTTATCATTCAAAATATGTTACAGATATACTAGTTATATAATGTACATCGATTTGTCTTATAAAATTATTATACATCATAAATTTCTTTTGGTCTTCTTTAGTTTTCTAGTTCAGTTCTGAAGTAATTCATCAGCCTCCATGTCTTCATTTTCTACGGGCTCTTCAACAGCTGATGTTGCTTCAGTCCTCTCACGCCGAGCACACCTAGTCTTGTACCCATAGCATGGAGGTTTCTTTGAGGGGCCATCTCCTACAAAAAAAAAAAAAATATTAAATTTATATGGTAAATTTTTAAATATCATTGAAGTAGTTCATTAATATTTAAAAAAACCTCTGCAATGTAATTAATTTCCTAGTCCACTAGTGGGCATCATTGGAATGGCTTCCCTATACTCCTAATCTTCAGTTCGAGGAGGTTCAACTACGACATTCTCTGCCATTGAAACGAAAAAATTTATAAGAAAAAAACCATAAATGTATAAGTAATAAAAATTATAAGTACAAAATTTATAAGTATGAAATTATTAAGTATATGATTAATATACAGTCATTTTACCATTATGGGCCTCAGTCACAGAAACCTTGTGGGGATGCACCCCACTGGGATGAGACTACTTGGAAGCACCATGATCTTCTGGTTGCACTGCACTATCAATGCACTATTGTCCAATACTAATGTTTTCGTTGATAGTGTTGATCCCCTTATTAAAACAAAGTATGACATTAAATTTATGGATGATATTAAACATTTATGTATTTTATAAGTAATGAAAGGTTAATGTGGAATGATTTTTATTTGCCTTATCTCGTAAACTGGATCTTGGGGTTTTCCCCATGCTTTTCCTACGATCAACAACAACTTTATAGTTGTACATGTAACCAAGTCAGAGGTCTTCCTCCATGGTTTCAATTCCAAAGTCACCACCCTACATTGCATAAGAGTATGTATTTTTAATGTTATTGGATGCAATTACCTAAAATTTGTAAGGTGATACAAATAATATTGTTAAGATGTTTGGGTACTTACGATTTGTGAATGTAACCTCGAGTAGCTGCCTTGGCCTAGCCTGTGTTGGCCATGATTATCAATCCTTTCTCTAGTTTCCTTCGAAGTGTCAGGAAACCTATCATAAGAAGTTCCAAGTATGTTATATACCACACTTTTATTTAGATCCAAAGAAAATTAAAGGTATTGAATTCAAAATATTGTAATTTACCTTGGGGTTCTAGTTATTTGTTCTCCTGTTTTTCTCAATTTCTTTTCTTTTGCATCATCAATGAGAACCTTCCACTCCCTCTCTGAAATTAAGGGAGGGTTCTCATACCTAGGCTTTACTACCAAGTTTCGTCTATACACATCCCATGGATATTTTGAATATTCGCTCATTGCAGAGGAGAACACTTTTTAATTGAAGGTATCTACTCCAAAGAGGCCTTCAAGATAATCCAAAAGTTCTTTTTTGAGGTTGGAATTCTGGAAATTCCACCTCATGCATATGGTTGCCCCAAAAATAAACAAGGACTTTATCTCCAAGTGTCTATAAAAATGGTTGTTTCCTACACGCAAAAACATATGATCATTAATTTAAAAATAACAATATAGATGATTTATGTTTGAGATGGACAACATGAAACAATTAAAATATGAAAAAATACCTAGGAGTCTTATTTGTTTTAATGGAATTTCATTATCATCAACCAAAAATGTGCATAGAAGGGTCCCCATGTTGGTCATGCGTCTATCTCTAGGAAATGCACTCATGTCAACCACATCATCAGCCTCATCTCTGTCACCACCTCTACTAGAGCCTGACTGTTTTGTGGACTCCTGGCAGTGCATGTCATGGGTTCCATATAAAGGTGTGGCATATGGAGAAGTCAACAGTCTAGAAGATATATGATGGCCCATGTCATGACTATGGCATCTCTTCAACACCATTACTACCAACACTAGGTTGAACAGGATCCAAATATCTCTATATAATAAAGAAAATGTTTTTTTCGTTAGATAATGTAAAAGTTAAAAAACAAACTATCATAATTGAACTTATAAGTACATAAAAAATAAAATAAAAACTTGAAATTATGGTTATTACCCGATATGTCCTAAGATGTGTCATAACCAGATTGGTCCTTTCTATGACGTCAAGAGTTTTATCTACACAGTATAACAAGCGAGCAAGTTATGTGTTCTATTTAATGATGTTTTTTTTAATCATTACCATTGGATCAGGGGATGAATAATAACGACATAATACATCCATGGTTTATTATTAGGCTGATTCACATTTTCCCCTACCATGACTCTAGGACTTCCTAGATTATCACCTGAGGGTTCTTCCTCCGAGGGTTCTCCTTAAAACGAATCTATAGGAATAATTGGAGGAGAATCATGGGTACTAGGTGGTTAACCAACATTTAGGGATAAATGCTCTTCCAGGTTTAATTTCACGGGATTGGTTACTCCTTTGAGAATGTTACATAGTCAATAATTAGGGGATTCGATGGTTGGGCTACACATGATGATAGGGGATCTTGCGTCGGTTGACCTTTCAGTTTGATGTTATCTTTATCTTTGAGGGAGAGAAAAATCAATGGACTCGATTCTAGTTCTTTGATTTACGCTTCAGGTGAGGATACGAGAATATTGTTGAAGTTGAGTAATATGATCATGAATCAATGTGGGAGAACTAAATATCATAGGATTGAATTGAGGCTTGTTATGATAACTCAAATTTTTCACAGGAGTAGGATTGGGGCAAGTTGTGGATTGAGTGTATGTTCATAGTTTGGAGTCTGAGATTCACTATGACGAGAAGGGATATTTTTGGATTGGAATGCGCTGAGTTTTGAAAGTCTTTGCTAGCCATTAATATTGATGGCCCTCCTTCTAGTGATAATTATTTTGATGGGTCCAAATGTCATGTCAAGCAGGTAAGGGATAATTTTTGGAATATACTCTAATATCGATAGGGGGGGTGAATTAGTATTGCACAATTTTAACAATTTTAAAACTCTTTTCAACTTTCATTAAACATTCCAGAGATTATAATTCACAATGCATAGAACTAACCATGTCAAGATAATGAAATTACATATATATTTTACATGGAAAACCAAATGGGAGAAAACCACAAAACAATTATTTTATAAAATCATGTAGGCACCAACCCATAGCTATAATGCTTGCAGGCACCAACTTGCAGGAGACACCAATTTCCTCTCCTGGGCACCAAATCGATAATAATGTTTACATGCACCAACTTGTAGGAGAAATCAATCTCCTTAGTTCATCACCAACTCAATAATGCTTGTAGGAACCAACCTAAAAATGAAATGTTTTTAGGCACCAATCTGAAGAGGACACCAATATTCTCCCTTTCTCCACCCTGCCACCCTGAAAATACTAATAGTCCTTAATTTTATTTAGAAATTTCTCTTGACTTCTCTAGCATGCTTCAACTCTTGGATCTTCTTTAATTACAGATCTTTCATATCTTCATTCTTCCACTTTTTCTTCTACAATTTTATAATTTCTTGCTTTCTTCCTAGATCGAATGTCAACCATTAATCCATTTATTTCGATAGAACAATCCTTTAGTTGTTTTCCATTGTCTAATTTGGTCCTTGGATAAATATTGATTGTTGATCCAATTCCCCATATTCCCCAAATATTGGTACTATATGGGTACCAGGCTATCGGGCCCTCGACCTTCAACACTTCACAATTTCAAAAAACTTTCGATATCAGATACTCCGGTGTGACGTGGTTGTTGATGTGATCTCCATGTGGGATCCTTCCATGGGTGTTGGATAACATGGCACTAACGTGGCTATGACACCATCATTTCCTCCGACTCTTCTCCTTACATCATGTTGACTTGGCACTTTGACACATGGCTCTATCATTGCTACTTACATGGTTATGTCATGGCATCACCACCTGGAAGTTGACTCACCAGGTCACTGGCTTTCCAGGCCTTCGACACTTTAAAACTACACTCTCCACTCGATATGGTATGGAACCTTGTCTTCCAAGTTCTATTCATTGGGTTTATCAAGGTATTGGGCCACCTTGTTATCGGCCCTTGGGCCATCAAAAATTTATCAATGATTTTTCAACAAGTACTATGGTATTTTGGTATGGTGATATACATTGGGCCCCTTAACATTTGATCTTGTTCATTGATCTCTGTTGATCAATGATTAGGATTTAATTGTCATTTTTTTACAATTATTTTACGAAGACATCACACTAACGTGGCACAAAACACATGGTATTGAAATTGCAGTAGGCGTAGAGCTGATGTGGTATTTGAACTCATGTTGATATCATCACAACCTTCATCCCTATTCAGAACTCTGAGATATAACTCTGATTGCACTTGGCCCAATATTCTTATGACATGTGGTCTAATTACTGTGTTACATGTGGTAAAATAACTACCTTACACATCCTTGTTGTCATGGTGTTGACTTGGATTCGACCACCGACCGTTGAATGCTTACTTCTTCCGACGTGCTTATTCCATCGTTTTGTCATCACTTGGACACGGGTCAATCCATAGTTGATTGTGAGGGGGTCCCGTGTGGTTATGCTAACCATAGGCAGGGGGGGTTGCAATTGACTAGCACACAACATGTCACTGGAGTGTTAACTGTGGTTAAGTTTCATAACCACTATTTCCTTTGTTAAACATCATACATGTGGGGGGACCACAATTCATTATGGACCGTTGATTAAATTTTGAGCTTCCTTTGCATCATCAATTTTCTTCAAAACTATGCAGCTCAAACTCTACACTTCCTTTTAACCTTCGAACAAGTTGCATGTGTGCAATGATTTTCAATCGTAGATCTCTCTTTTTAACTAATGATTGGATCAATGCTTTCATTATAAAATCCAACGAAGTTGATTTCACTTGTGCATGTGGGATATGTCATTTTGTCACTTGTTTTGTTCTAGTTAACTGGGACCACTTTTTCTTGGATTTATGTTTCTTATTTCTTGTGCTTCCTTGCGCCATCGATCCTCTGCAATATGTAATCACTCAAACTCTACACCTCCTTGATATCATTCTTTTATTCTTTACATCATTTACACAGGGTAACAACAGTTAGTCTCCCAATGTCTATGACATCCATGGTTGTCACAGTCTTTGACATCAATGGCAACATAATTCAACAATATCCCCATTTTTCATTGATGGAAACACATTATTAAACTTCATGAGTGTATGCAAGTCTCCCCATGTATTTGTATGTTCCCCCTTTGATATCAATGGAAAAGGGATACCATCTCCCCCTTGCACTATTCTCTTCATTATCTTTTCTGGTACTTGTTGCTCACTTGAGCTTATGCTTCTCCATGAAGCTTTCTGAAGTAACTATCCTTGTGAATGTGTTTTTTATTTATTTATTTATTGTACCACTTCCTTATTTATGCACTCTCCTCCTAAGCATTGTTTTTTTCTAATCTCCCAACAAATTTCAACTGAAGTTGGCATACATTAAGAAGAGATGGGGATGACTCCCATCTTCTATCTGAGATACTCAAAAGTATCTCTAGGCAGTGGTTTTGTAAATATGTCTTCAATGTGTTCCTTTGTTGGCACATATTCCAACTTTACAACTTGGTTTTCTATGTGTTCTCTTAGAAAATGGTACTTGATAGGTATGTGTTTTCTTTTTTAATGCATGAAAGAGTTCTTACAAATGTTTATGGCATTGGTTTTATCACATAATATAGAGATCAATTGTTTGTAATCAATCTGAGTGTCTTGTAAGGTCTGTTTCATCCAAAGAATTTGTGTGCAACATGTTGCTTCTACAATATATTCATCGTCTATAGTTGATAGAGAGATTGATGATTTTTTTTTTCTCAACCAGGAAACTAGGAAATTTCCTACAAATAATGCACCTCCACTTGTGCTTTTTCAGTCATGTACAAATCATGCCCAATCAAAATTAGTGTATGATTTCAAGGAAAAGTCTTCACCTTTTGGATACCATAGTCGATAGTCAAAAGTACCTTCAAATATTTGAATATTCTCTTGACTTCATGTACATGAGATTCTTTTGGTGCAGATTGAAACCTTGCAATAATTCCAACTGCCTGCATCACGTTTGTCCTTGAAGCCATTACATACAAGAAGCTTCCAATCATAGAAATGTATAGTTTTTTATCTACTTCCATGGATTCATCATCTTTACTGAGCTTACATCCTGTGGTTATAGGGGTTCTAACTGGTTTACAATCCTCCATTTTGAACTTCTTGGGCATCTCCTTAATGTACTTCATTTGATATATGAAGATAACTTTTCTTGATTGAGAGATATGTAGTCCTAAGAAGAATGATAGCTCTCCTAACATTGACATTTCGAATTCACTCTACATATCTTCAACGAATGTTTTCCTTAACTTGTCAATATTACTTCCAAATATTATATCATCCACATAGACAATAATACTTATCATATTTTTTTCCTCCCTTTTGATGTAGATGTTTTTGTCTACAACTCCTCTTTTAAATCCTTCTTGTTGTAAATTCTTGTCCAGTCTGGAGTACCAATCTCTAGGGGATTGCTTTAGGCCATAGAGAGATTTCTTGACTTTACACACATAATATCCACCTTCTAATAGATGGAATCCTTTAGGTTTTTCTATGTATACTTCTTTCTCTAAATTTCCATTTAGGAATGTTGATTTAACATCCATTTGACAAATTTTAAAGTTCTTGTTGCAAGCAAATGCCAAAAACATTATGATTGCTTCCAATATTTCTACAAGAGCAAAGTTTTCTTCAAAATAAACTCCTTCAATTTGAGCATATCTGGTACATACCAATATTTATGTGTTTCTTAATACATATCCATTTTCATTTTGTTTATTCCTGAAAACCCATTTAGTCCCTATTACATTTTTATCCTCGGCTCCAGTTCATCATTCATGGCATTGATCCATGGTTTATCTTGGCTGGATTATTTGAAGTTATGAGGCTCTATTGTAGATAGTAAAGAAAGGTTTACTTGATTATTTATTCTTCTCCTTGTTTGGGGTCATGCACTCCTATCTCCAAGAATTTGTCTTTCAGGATGATTTGTTTGTACATACCTTGAAGGAGTTTTTGTGTCATGTATTTATGTTTCATATTTCTCTTCTATTTGTTTATCCTTATTTTCTTGTTATTATTCTTCTTGATGTTCTTCTTCTTCTTGTTCTTCCTCTAATTTTTCTTCTTGTTGTTCTTCCTCTGATTTTTCTTCTTGTTGTTGTTCCTCTTCATGTTGTCCTTCTTGCGGAAATTAATCTTCTTCTCTACATTTTGCTTCTTTTGAAATTTGGTTTGTAGAATGTGACTTTTCATCATCTACTTTCACATTTGTACTCATTGATATCTTTTACAACCTCATATTATAGAATTTATATTCTTTACTATCAGATGAGTAACCTAAAAATATTCCTTCATCTATTTTGGAATCAAATTTACCCAAATTATCTTCACTTATCTTTATGTAACATTTATTCCCAAATACTTTGAGATAGTTGATTGTTGCAGGTTTGCCTTTCCACAGTTCATATGGTGTTTTATAATGGTCTATTCTAAGAAAAAGTTTGTTTAGAATATGAACAACATTGTGTACTAATTATCTGCAAAAACTATTTGATTTTTTGGAGTCATTTAACATAGTTCTTGCCATTTCTTGCGCGGTCCTGTTTTTTATTTCTTCCACACCATTCTATTGTGGTGTCCCAGGTGCTGAAAATTGTCTTTTGATTCCATGCATCTCACATAATTTCTCAAATTCATTTGAGGTAAACTCACCTCCATTATCTGGTCGTAAGCACTTGGTTTTGAGGTCAATTTCGTTTTCTACTAGTTCTTTAAATACCTTAAATTTATCAATTGCTTATGATTTTTTCCTTAGAAAAGAAACCCATGTCATTCTAGTGTAGTCATTTATAAGTAGAATAAAGTAGTACTCACCTTGTAATATTTTGTTTTTGGTTGGTCCAAACTTCTTCCTTGCTCCGTTTATATATAATATGATTGCTCCTTTCTTTTATATTATGATATCTCCATGAATTATTGGTATTCCTTCCTATGCCTCTCAATTGGTTGCCTTTTTAGTGCCATGTTGGTCCATAATAAGTTTGTTGATGCTCACACCTATTCCTTGTTGATTTTTATTTCTCTAAGTGGTGTTTGTGGCCATATAAATCAACCTTGGTTCTTGGTTCTTATTACTTAGACTCTTTAACATGTTGTTCCTTTGAGTCATTGGGATCCTTGTATTCATTTTCATTCCCTTCCTTGGGATTTATTCATATGCTTCTATAGGCTCTGCTTCTAAATAAACCTTGAATTCTGCAATTTACTTGCAAGAAATTATTTGAGTGCCCCTGCGGACCCTTCTTTTTTACTAAGAGACATATCCTGCAGTGTGATTTTATTTGTATTGTACCAAAGTTTCATAAACTTATTTTCCACATTAATATTAATTGTACCAATTTATTCCATCCAATGATATCCAATAATAACATCCACATCATTCATATCTATAGCATGCAAATCAACATGCAAAACATATTTGTCCATGGTGAGATTTAAATATTTAAAATTTTGAACAGTCTCACCCTCAACTTGTCTGCTTTAGATATGTTTTGTAGGAACTTGCAATTTGTTAACGAATTGAACATTGATGAAATTATGTTGGAAACTAAGGTTAATAGAAATAATGACCTTTTCTTTATGAATACATCCATGAAAGTATAATATATATTTTCCACCTAAAAATAAACCCTTGGTTGTTTCTTTATCATTTCTCTTGGCACAAGACTACTTCTCTAAAATATTTTTTTCATCTGTTTCATCGGAAAGTTCCATCATCTTCACAAAATCAAATGATCACCATCATATAGCGGCATCTTCTTTGAAACCATAGTGTAAAAACGATTTCCAATTATCCTTCCATAATGACTTTTGGGACTCTATGAATTCTTCAATACTAGGACCATCATCGTTTCCAATAAAATACATATTTCTATGAAAATCCCAAAAATAAAACTAGGTTTTTAAATAAAATCACTTACTTTTCAATGGATCTCTTTCAGGCAGCTAAATTAAAATGGGCATAACTGTGGCTATACGTATTCAATTGGATATTATAACAAAAATTATGAAATTTCACATTCACTCTGCATCTATTGTCATTTCTTTGGAAATCTAATCACTCCAGAAAAATTGATATGGTCTAGAAATCACACATCCATCCTCAAAAAAACCCTAAAATAATTTATTTTAAATCAGTGATATATCCACTTCTTGGACCTTGTTTCGGATTTTTTTTTTTTTTGAAATTGGTTTTTTTTCCAAGAGGAAATCAAATATCCAACTGGTTTCTTCAATTGTTTCTCAAAAAGTTTCAAAAATTAATCTAAATCTCACCACCCTCTTTTTTCCCTTGAAAAATATGTAAAAAAGAAAAAATATATATTCCCTTTTTTATCCCAAGAAAGATATTCGATACTACTTGTTGTGTAACTCAATAGATCTTCAAATAGAACATAAGAGAAACACTTAAATTCAAAAAATAAACAAATCATTCACACAAAATAATGAACACAAGATAATTGTATAGAAAACCATTGAGGTAGGGTAACACCATTAGTTATTCCTTAAGGAAGGAAAACACTCTGCAAGAAAAGCTTGTTAGAATTACAATACTATTCATAATGCCTCCATTACATTTCTTCTAATATATTTATAATTCGACCTAACCTCCTAGGAAAATTATAGTGAAGGAACTTTCTATTAAGCAAAACCTTCAAGCAGTCCTTCTTACATTTATTGCTTTCACACTACATGGGACTTATTTACCAGAAATGGCCTCCATACATAACAATACATAACCACATATCTATTATTATTCCCATTGGGTACCTCCCTAGGTGATCCACATTATCCCCCAAGGTATACTACACTAACACCCCTTGATCCAATATTAAGAAGTCCATTATAGCTCCTCATGTTGATGTCATCATAAGATCTATTGGAAATATGGTAGTGAGTCAAGTTGTGAGTCTATTGGGACATATGTCCATTTGTAATAATGCTCCAACTACCACATCCTATGCTCAAGCTATATTCACTCCTATCCAAACCTTAGAACTCAATAGGGTTTAGTCTATGAACCTCAAAGAAAACCAACAATGTAATGGTAGTAAAAAGAATAATAGAAAAAACAAAGGATAAGGGAATGTTACAATGAATCATGGTATAAAAAATAATGTTGAGGCAAAGAGAAGAAAAAGGTTAAATTTCCTTGTAAGCTATGTATGGACGATCATATTACCCATAAATGCCCCAAGATGGAGGAATTTGTGATATGGTTCACTCAATATGGTGCAGAACATCCACAACTTACTATCATTTAGAATTCATTTCCTCCTTAGTAGAAATAGTTGGTTGTAGTCAACCTTCCACATCCATAAGGGGGTAATAAGGAATCCCCTCCATAAGGGGTAAATCCATCTAATGCTAACATATGCATGTGTAAGTAGGAATTTAATGTTTAGAATCGAGCATATAATTACAATTCTCCTGAGGTTATATTGATAAAGAAGGAAACTCCCCCTACCACCATCAAATATCCCTCTACATATAGAGAAGCCAATGGTGGAAGTAATTCCTTGCCCTTCCAAAGGAATATAACAAAGGTCCACATATAACTTGAATGATATAGTTACTCAAAGATATAACATAGTGAAATGTTTAGCTCAAGCCCTATGCACTATGTCTACCCTTGAGGTCTTTCAAAGTTTCCCCATGCAATGAAAGGAGTTATTAAATTTTATTTTGGGATCAACCTTTGGATACCAAATTGATTAGATTTGATCTTGACTAGGATATACTTAAGCTCCATCACCATGTTTCTTTTCAAATACAAAAATCTTGTCACAACATGGACATTTTCAAATGTGTTATTGATTAAGGGGGCTATACCTATGTTATGGAATTATCATTTTAGAGATATTTAGCTTCTCCTCACCTTGAACCCACAACTACCTTGTTAAATAATTTCGATGTTCAATTCTTTAAACTAAATGGAATCATTCCCACTCTCGTTGTAGATTTAGGTAGAAAATTTTTCTCAATAAAGGTGGAAGCAGTTAATTCTCTTATCAACTATAACCTTCTATTGGGATGGAGTTGGTTGTATGAGATGAAGGAATTTATTTCTTCCCTATTTAGAGTGATGAAATTCCCTCATAAAGGAAATATTGTAACAATTCATGATATGGCATATGTCATGCCTAACCCTAGTGCTAAATTTGGTTGAACAATCAATGTGTGGATGCTTCCTCTACATCATTTGAAAGTGTAGATGTTAGGTTGTTAAAGGACTCATATTTTAGATATCACCCCTCAAAATTGCACTAGAATAGTGTAGATACCATCCCCAAAAGTTGCATTTCTTTGTAAAATAGTTAATTTTGACTATTTATATCCCTGATAAATGTGCCCGAATTGGTATGATGGGAGGTTAGTTATATTTAGACCATCCTAAACCCTAATTTCTATTATTAATATTCATTTGGCCATATTTAGCCACTATTTGGAAGACTATTTCAAGGGGGTTTAATCATTATTTCACTATAAATAAAGTATTTTATATCACTCCATTCATCTATTATCATCACAATCACATCAAAGACACCAAGGACCATCCCAAGGAGGGGATTTGGATCCCATAAACATCGACAAATCTCATCCATTAGGTGTATCTTTGGCATCCTCATTGGTAATGGAATTATTTTCATTCTTTCAGATTTATTGTTCATGTTAATGTAATGATTTCTTCCTTTTCTTTTATTTTATAAATAAGCTAGGGTTTGAAGCATGTAAAGTAAGGATTAGGGTTTGGATTTCTAAACATATACACCATTTTTATGGGATTAATATGAAACCATTACACAAGGAGACTCTCTCATAGACTATTTCATCTATCTCCCTTTAGTATTCCTAGTCGTGTATTATCTCCTACTCAAGAAGTTATATTTAATCATCATATCCATCCTTTAGATGCATTGTCCTCATATTTGGGAAGTTCATCTTCTTCAAATTTTGAACCATCGTCCCCTTCAAGACTATCTGGTTGTTCCTAAAGTTAGTCTCCCTTCGACTAATTTACCTTCATATACCCCGGATACAACCTTGTTTCTCACCATAGAATGAACTAATATGAACCCTAATCAAATTGAAATGAAAACGCAACCTACCATACCTTATATGGAAATATTGAATTTCCCATATTTGACCAAACTCATTAATGATCATATTCAACATAATGTTGTTTGGCCAACAATGCCAACTAAGTTACCCTTGGATATCACAAAGTTTGAGGGCCATGATGGATAGGACCCATCTAAAAGCATCTAATAGCATCACAAATGACTCGATTAGAATAAAATTGTTCCAACACACTCTCGTAGGTGTGTCCACCTAATCCATACACTTATCCCCCTGTACATAATGTGTATGGTACCAC
This sequence comes from Picea mariana, assembly GCA_032191745.1. Classification (NCBI taxonomy): domain Eukaryota; kingdom Viridiplantae; phylum Streptophyta; class Pinopsida; order Pinales; family Pinaceae; genus Picea; species Picea mariana. The sequence continues at coordinate 255,263 of JASDQU010102120.1, forward strand.
ATGTGGTGGAGTTAGTACCTCTTACCCCCCACCCCATTTAGGGTTTCTATTAGACTTATGGGATGGCCCAGGTTCCACCTTATTTCTCCAAAAAAACCCTTATCACCAGCCACCCTTATGGTAAACCATAAGGCTACACCACACACAAAGTGCACAGTTGTTATAACCCTAAACTGCACCAGACAAGCATACCTGGAATCAAGCCATCTTACTTGCTATCTTTGCCAAGTCATCATTGAACAACTCTTCTAAAAACCATTGTCTTGAAGGTGTACGCACCCTACACCACTACTGCACATGTACACATTCTTGTTGCACCACTACAGCCCGCGTACACTCACAAAAACTCGTGAAAAATGAAAATTGAAAATGGATACGGGTTTTCGGGCCGTTACTTAACTGTTTGACCACCCATAGCTAGTCACCCAAACCATTAATATCTCTTTTGGCCTATAAAAGAAGGTGTTAAGGCCCCATTCCAGAAGAAGGCATGAGAGCATAGAAACTCTTCCCATTTCAATATTCCCTCGTTGCCCAATATTTTGCAACAACATTGTGAGTTTGAGCCAAAATTCCTTCTTCCTCCTTTGCAAATCCTTGTCATTTCCCAAGAGAGAATTGAAGAGGAGAAGAACACATGGAAGCAGTTGGTGCATGGTGAAGAGGAGCCCAGGACCAATTTCGAGGACCAGTGTCTGTAAATTCTAACCTTGTACAATATCTATTGCAAACTGATATTCTGAAAAGAACAGAAAAGATACAATGGCAAATACAAACATTACACAAAGATTTTTCACCTGGAAACCCAAACCGGGAAAACCAGCATATATTATATTCATACACACTGTTTTACACTTTTTACAATGCAATATACATATAGAAGCCAGCGGCATCCAAAACCCTAACCCAATGACCTGGATTAGTCCAAAACCCTAATTCCTTAACCGAAAATAGAAAACCATCGGCAAAAAACCATGTGCCGAAAAACCACCTAATATCACGTGGTCCCAGAAATATGTCATCCCGGAAATATGTCGGCCCGGTGAAAATATGTCGGCTCGAAACCAGCGAAAATATGTCGGCCCAAAAAAAAAATTTCGGGGGCGCTGCCCCCGAATCCCCGCACGGGGGGCTCCGCCCCCCTCTAACCCCCCTGCGCGCCTGGCACAGGTGCTCAGACACTACTACTCGTGCAAAGAATATAACACATACCCAACATTCTCCCACTTGTTGTTTTATTTGCACACAGGGGGTTACAGGGTTACATAGTCAACAATCCAGGGCAACAATGCCCATGGATCCTCTACACCAAGAGAACTTCTCAGTGCTCACAGATTTTGTTAATGAATTTGCAACACTCTTCAAAGTGTCTACCTTCATCAGTGATACTTTGTTTTCTTCAATCATGTCTCTCACAAAGTGATATTGAACATCAATGTGCTTTGTCTTTGAATGATAAGCAGGGTTCTTTGCCAAGAAAATTGCACTCTGACTGTCACACTCTATCCTTACATCTTCTTGTACCAACCCAATACCTGAACACAATCTTTGTAACCATACTGCTTCCTTACTTGCATGAGTGGCTGCCA
>JASDQU010102120.1:267954-302093 GCA_032191745.1 Picea mariana
CTTCTTTCTCAGGAATAGTTTATTTACCAGGGACTTAGACTGATACAACTTCCCCAACTTTTCCCATAAATCTTTGGTTGTAGCTTCCTCTGACACATTCAGTAATACTGAATCAGAGAGACACAGTCGAATTGTGCTCTTTGCCTTCCGATCCGTCTTTTTCCAGTCATCTGCAGAAGTTCCTGTAGGTGCCGTACCTGGATCTACCGCGATCCACTGATCTCTATCCACAAAAAGATCTTCCATCTTGATCTTCCATAGCTCAAAGATTTTCCCATTAAACTTCTCGATCTCCATCTTCGAATTGCTTGCCATTTCTTTTCACCTGAAAAACAATACCACGGATCTCCCACTGTAACAAGGCTTATCACAGTCCCGAGCCAAACCCTTGACGACAAAGGTGTCCCCCTGAAGCCAATAAATCTCTGATACCAAATGTAAATTCTAACCTTGTACAATATCTACTGCAAACTGATATTCTGAAAAGAACAGAAAAGATACAATGGCAAATACAAACATTACACAGAGACTTTTCACCTGGAAACCCAAACCAGGAAAACCAGCATATATTATATTCATACACACTGTTTTACACTGTTTACAATACAATATACATATAGGAGCCAGCAGCATCCAAAACCCTAACCCAATGACCTGGATTAGTCCAAAACCCTAATTCCTTAACCGAAAATAGAAAACCATCAGCAAAAAACCATGTGCCGAAAAACCACCTAATATCACGTGATCCCAAAAATATATCGTCCCGGAAATATGTCGGCCCGGCGAAAATATGTCGGCCCAAAAAAAAGATTTCGGGGGCGCTGCCCCCGAACCCCCGCGCGGGGGGCTTCACCCCCCTGTACAAAGAATATAACACATACCCAACAGTGTCGATCTCATGTTGTAAATGACTTTTTGTGAGATTAATATAAAGAAGTACTTTTTCCGTCCCGCCAAATGACATCTTAAATCTTTATGATTTGTTTACATTTCTTGGTTATGATGTCTAACCCACTAATCCATATATAGAATGCATGCTTGTAGTTTCTTGTTTGTATTTTGGTGAATGCAGGTCAGCCTTGGGAGGAGACTTGTAGTCAAGAAACAACCGAGCACAAAGGGATCGACACCGGACGCGGAGTTTAAGGTATGCCAATGGATCCCTATACTTTGTCTTTTATGTATGATTGTGGGATAACATTGGGATAGTTGATAAAAAGTAGGAGAATTTAGATGGTTATATATGCCTACATTTTAGAACCCTGGTGTAGTCCATAGAGGGTTTTTCCCGCTATAGCAGAATTGGCAACCATACTGGGGAGCCTCTAGGGTCTTTGGGGATATTTCTTTTGGGTGTTTTTGAATCAGTTTACTCATTGTTTTTGAGTTTTTGTAAGCTTCTGTATCTTTAAAGGATGTTGGTCTTCCATACCAATACTCCCTGCCTTTACTTGACTATTGGTTTTCATATTTTTGAGAAGTTACAGAGGTGTATGTGGCATGTAGTGGGTCTGCACACGTGCATACGCACCCTACCTTTGGATAGCTCGCATACATACGTTGGTTACTGAAGTGTCAGTAGTGTGCCTATGTTGAGAAAATTTTTCTTAGAAGAGGCAGTCATCCTCTTCCTTGTCAGAAGACACACTTCTCAGGGGTTTTCTTGATCTAGCCCTAGTCTCTGTTATAGCAATTCGTAGCCTAAGTATGACCTCAGCATAGCTTTCTTTGCATCAAAATATTTCTAGTGTTTTCTTTGATAGGGTTTTTAGACAAGTTTGTGAGTCTTCTTTGATATACATGTTTGGTATTGTCAGTGACTCCCTGCGATCTGCGATTGGGCCTGAAATAATTTATTGGTCTTGAATTTTCGTCATTTTTCCCTTTTTCTCTTTAGAAGAAAAGAAAAGCATTCATTTTCAAATTTCTTGTTTTGAACCATAACACAATAAAAAAAAAATTATTTCATTTCTCTGTTTGGTAAAGTAGTTTAGGTTAGTTGCTTCATTTACCGAGGAAAAATAAAGTTTTCTTAAGTTCTTTACTTAATTTCTTAGGACATTAAGTAGCTTGTAGTCAAGCAAAATCTTGTTTTAAGTTTTTCTTTTCAAAGATCTCAGAAAAGTAGTTACGAAAAATTTTGGTAAAAGAGTTTAAATTGGCAAATATTTATTTGTGAAGAAGAAGTAGTTTTCTTTCCAGTATCATCTTATGCTCTTCTCTTTTGTCTCTTAAACAACATCACTAGTTTCACTTCCGTTCCTTTTGACTTACGACATCCATTTAAATTAACACTTAATTAAAAGTTATTAGACTTTGTTTTTGTAGGGTCCATCAATACAGTCTAGGCTAGAGCCTTGATTTAGGATTGGAGAGGAAACTCTTGAAGGCTACAAAAAGAAACATAAGAGTCTGTGTTAGGGAGTGCTTGAAAGTCCAGTAATCATGAAAGTTATTTAGGAGACCCCTCTAACACAGGGTCTAAACACGAGATCGCGTAAGGAAAGGTAGCGGAGATAACCCCTCCAAAGTCGGACCAAGCGTAGTGGGGAACGCATATAGAGGACTTATCGTGGGATTCCATTGATCGCATTTCACAGAGCTTTGTGGGTCTTGAATCCATTTGAGGTCCTCAATCGTCTTCTGGAACACTTTCTTTCGATACCCTTGATAGGTTTTGGGCTTGATACCCTGCTCATTGCGGTCCACCCGACTGTCGATTGTACCCGCCTGGTGATTGTTTGCACACTGGCAATCTAGTTGCCTTTATCTGAGTGACTTACACAGGTGACTGCAGGGGTATACCACGGTACCTAGGGCAGACATGGGGCCATGCTTTGTAGAGTATATACAGAGGGTGCTTTCGTATTTGAGTTGCACTTGCACCGGTAAGTTGCTCTAGTGTTGGTTGGTGTAACTGTTCTTCCTACTAGCTAGTGATCTGCTTGTCTTATCTCATAGGAGATTTTTCTAGTGTGTGTTGGTTTTTAACGTTAATAGAAAGCCCTAGTGTGTCATTGATATTCTCACACCATGGAGGATCAGGAGCTCCGCTGGTCACGAAGGATTCTTGGTCTGTCGTAGGTTAATCTGGAGCCACCCCTGCCACTGCTAAGGCGAAGACTAGACCAACAAGGGTCTTTTGAGGCAACCGGGCCATAGGAAACTGAGCCCGACCCATCTTCGAGAGGAGAAAATTTGATTCTGGAGGAACCAACAATTGTCGACCTCAGAGCGAAAGCTCTTGTTCCTTATAACCCTTCGATCACTAATCTATCGGCGCCCATCGTCATACAAGTTAAACCTTACAAGCGTCAGGTAGTGTCACAAGTAGCGATGGAGACAAATGTTGTTGCTTCTTTAGGGAATTCTCATACTCCCTCTATGGCTGCCACCACAGGGGGTGTTTCACCTCCTAACCAACCGTCGTTAGTCCGGACCACCATGGTCTCAACCGCCTCTACCTCGGGAAATGGTCTGATTCTGTCTATAGCGGCGATCAGTGCTCCTTTCACCCAGAGTGTGATAGGCCATTCATTTTCATATGAGATTCCTGGATTCGATATGAATTATGTCCTTTCCTACTCCACTCGACAGAATTTAGGTCTGGGGGCAGGGATCTCTAACGCTCCTCTACAAGGATCCATGAGGGACACTTCAACTCCCTATAATGCTTTCCCTTATGGAGGGGGTCATATACCTCCTTCGTTCCCTTCACTCGGCGGTGCTCACTAACACTCCGTCGAGCCGAACATAAACTATAGTTCATTTGGAGAAGGTATTCAAGGAATTCCTTATTATAGCATGTTGGTAGGTTTGACACCATTCTCTTTGTTAAGTGCATTTGGTAACAACACATTCTCGTCAGTTGTCGTCTCGGCCTGGGGAAACCCCAGTTATGTACAAAAAAATTCTATGCAGGGTATTATTCTTGCACAGGGGACAAACTTAGAAATTCCTTCCTCACAAGGACTTTGGAATCTGTGGCAAGGATCAATTCCTTTGTCAGGGATGTTAACCGGGGGAAACCCCTTCCATAGCCAATGGAACCCTGGGAAAGGCTCGACACTTATGCCTATTGGATCGGTAGGGGGAAACACTTCCCAAATCCTTGGAATGTGACCCAAGCCCAGCCCTTTATGTCCTATTATGGGATTCAGTCGATGACATCTCAACAAGTGCAAAATCCATACATTGGTCACGGCCATGGTTATTACCAGAACCCTGGCCAGCAACCTAACTTTTCCTGGCAACCTGGTGCAAGCCAAACTCCAGGATTATTTTTCCCTGGTTATAATGTACAACCCAAATTACCGTTTTTGGCAACTCTGCACTTTCCAAACTTCACAAGGTTATTAAACGACCCCATCTATCATGATCCACTTTGGCCTCCCATGCCAACCAAGTTGCCTTTAGACATTCCAAAGTTTGAGGCTAAGCCTAACGAATATCCAGGCGATCATGTGACTACCTTCCATGTATGGTGCTCGTCCAACTCATTGAGAGACGTCTCCATCCAGTTGCATTTGTTTCAACACACTCTCATCGGGAGTGCGATGAAATGGTACATCGAGCTTGACTGCTCAAGATAATCTTCCTTCGGCGAATTGGCAATGGATTTCATAAACCATTTCCAATTACCTGTGAGATACGACGTCGGCACTGAATTGCTAGTCAACTTTGAGTAGACAAAAGCGGACCATATCTCAAATCACACCCAAGAATGGAGATGCCATAAGAGTTTGATAAAAGTACCAGTCCCACCAGCATTCCTGCTTGAGTGGTTCCTTAAGTCTTTGGTACCCGAGTTATCTAAAGAGGTCGCAACCTCGGGGGTCTTTTAAGAAGAAGAAGCGATAATGAGATCTCAACAGCTAGAGCTGATTTACTCTCAATCTGGTTTACTTTACGAATTTTTTCCAGATGCACCACGGTCGATACTAGACAAGACCAGACAAAGATATGGACCACATGTCGATGGTATTGTTGGTTTAGTGCAAACAAATCCCACTAATCAACTGTTGAATCAATTGCAACAATTGTCAATACAGCAAATAAAGGACAACCAGACCACTGGTTCATCTACTCCCCCTACTCAAACATCGGATGTACACAGTGTGCAATCGAAAAACCTAAAGGCCACCCAACACCCTGACGGAAAGAAGAAACAGTGAAAGAAGGGTAAGGGGGATAAGAAACCTACCAATAATGTTGGCAGGGGAAACATAGAAAAGAAGAAGTCGAAGTATCCATGTAATCTTTGCACGGAAGATCACTCGACTCACCAGTGCCCTCGGCTTGCAGAGGCCTAGAAGTTATTAGCACAGCAATAGCCTTTCGTGTTAACGAATCCATTTCCACATGGGAAAAATTTAACTCAAGCCTCTTCGAGAGCGGAAGGGGGTAGTCAAGCGCCCCCTCCATCTGCAATAATCCTTCATCCATGAATTTGTACATGATGAAAGGTAGCATTGACATAACAACCAGGACACGTGAATATGGAATGCCAAACAACTCTGAGAAGGGTAAAGAAGTCAAAAACCCATCTCTTCCTCTCCAGATTGAGAAGACATTGGGTGAAACAATGACACACATCCCAAAATGTGTGTTCAATAAAGCTTCCCACAACCCAAACGCAAGGGCCACCCAACACTACTCTGTGGTGGAGGATTTGTCACAAACCCCTTGTGCGATGTTTGCTTTGGAAGTCCTCCAGAGCTACCCTTCCCAGAGAAAGGCTCTATTAGCCACCTTAGGATCTGCTAAGACTTGTAATCTGGGAATGATCATGCTTGATACAACTGACTTAAAACCTCGTCTCCCTTACCACGTGGCATTTCAGATAGTAGTGGCTTACACCACGAAAAAATTTACTCGGAACATTTTCTGCATGTTGGTTGATGAGGGTGCCTCAACATGTGTGATGTCTTTGGTGTGTTGGAAGGCCATTGGCCAACCCATTTTGTCTCTGTCAGCTACTCTTCTTACCTCTTTCAACGGTCATTTGTTCTGACCACATGGAATCATCCCCTCTTTCCCTATGCAGTTAGAGGAGAAGACCATGTGCATTGAGGTTGAAGTGGTCGATGCATCTCTTGACTACAATCTCTTGTTAGGAAGGAATTGGACCTATGCTATGAAAGCAGTGATTGTGACAGTTTTTCGGGTCTTGTTGTTTCCACACGAGGGTTGGATCCTATCCATTGATCAGTTATCCTTCTCTCGTTCTGACCCTTCAGTGGGGGTATCCACGGTCTCAATGATTGATAAACCTCATCCTGACATCGTCAACATAGGGGTTGGTTTGTTCCCACCTTTGATGGGTACTTTAGATTAACCACCTCCGGTCGGTAATGCCCATTACATATCGGCTATCCCCGACTAGCATAGGGCTGAAATCTTTCAAATCTCATCGTTTCGCATGACTTACTTTAACGATCCGTGGACTCTTCCTTCCCCACCAGCTATGATGGAAGGGGCAGGGCACCATGGCATGACCATGCCTTTGTCCGCGACAGAATTTGTGTACTCTATAGTCCAGCAAGCTTCCGACGACCCCAATACGACTCCTGCACATGAGTTAGATCTAGTTCTCAAGCCTATTTTGGCTCAAGGTTCCCTCGTCGATAATGATTCTTTAGACTTAGTCTTTCCCTCAGACAAGGTGATTATTGAGGCAATGACTAGTCTGAACAAACCCTGGGATGACCTCCATCACAGATCATATTTTCTCCCAGAGTTAAGAATAATTCAAGCAGGAGAATTCACTCTGACTATGACTAGAGATAAAGCTTGTCCTATCAATCCTTTGGCTACGTATGTCATTTACGTTGAGTGAAATATGAAAACCATCACTATAAAGATACCTATTGACATCTCCAGAACCCCTGGCGTTGTGGAGAATATCTTTGTCGGAGCATACTTCTCCCCCGAGGAGATTTGAATCTACACGTATTTATTTAAAGAATTATGTGACATGTTTGCCTGGTCTTACGAGGAAATGCTAGGCATAGATCCAAGAATCGTTGAACATGAAATCATGACATATCCTGATGCCAAGATGGTCCGACATAAGCTTCATCTAGTTAATCCCAGGAAAGCAACAACTATTAAGGCTAAAGTAGAGAAACTACTCAAAGCTAGTTTCATCTACCTCGTTCAATTGAATCAATGGGTGTCAAATCCCATGCCAGTCAACAAAAAGCAGGGTACGATTTGCGTATGTATGAACTTCCATGATTTGAACAAAGCATGTCAAACGGATAATTTACCCACGCCATTTATTGACCAGATAGTTGATGAATGTGCAGGTTGTGAGGCCTTTTCTTTCATGGATGGTTTTTCGGTATACAATCAGATACAGATCAAACCTGAAGACCAACACAAAACCATGTTCATTTTTCCATGGGGTACATTTTCTTATCGGAAGATGCCTTTTGGTCTGAAAAATGCTGGAGCTACTTTTCAGTGGGCCATGTCTTTTCCTTTCCACGACCTTAAACACGTAGTCAAGGCTTATCTTGATGATTTAGCATCACGATCTCATAAGAGAGATGATCATCCAGCGCACCTCTGACTTATCTTTGAGCGATGTCGCTACTATCAGATTCGCTTGAAGCCAAACAAATGCAGTTTGTGCGTAACATCGAGTTGTCTGCTTGGTTTCATAGTTTCAACAACAGGGATCATGGTTGATCCTCTAAAGGTTAAGGCGATAGTTTAGTTTCCTCCCTCATGCACATTCCCTCAACTTCATAGTTTGCAGGGAAAAGAAAACTGTTCACGGCATTTCATCGCAAACTATGCCGAGCTCACAAAGGTTTCATGTGTTTACTGAAGAAGGATGTTCCTTTTCATTAAGATGAAGCCGCTCAACATTATTTTGAAGTGTTGAAATGCACCCTCTTGTCTACCCCTCTTCTTCGGCGACCCAATTATAATAAAGATTTATTATTATACTTGGCCATTGTAGAGTTGACCATCGGCATGGTCTTGGTTTAGGAGGATGATTTTCTCTCAGAATACGTGATCTATTACCTGAGTTGAGGCCTAGTTGGACCGGAACTCAATTATTCCCATGTTTAAAAAATTGTGTTGGCAGCAATTCATGTTGTCCAACAGTTCAATCATTACATATTGTTTCGCAAGGCCATCGTCATTGTCGTTGTGAATCCATTTCAATACATGTTGACACGACGTGTAATTGGTGGAAAGATCAGCATATGGATATTTATCCTCCAGGAATTCGACTTGGATTTTGCTTCGGCGAAATCCAAAAAGTTGTTGGTCTTCACGGAACTCATCTCGGAACTTCTGATCGAATCAGGTGATGTTATACCCGAGGAGTCACCTATTAAAGGAGACATGTTTTTGATCACATCTTCAGACCCCTGGTAAAAATATATACTAGTCTATCTCCATACTTTGAAGTGCCTCACCTCTGCTTCTCGTGATGAGCATCACCGTATATTCCATCAGGCCAAGAACTATCTCATACTCAAGGACACTCTATATCGTCGAGGTGTAGACTGCATACTTCGTTGATGTCTCACTCATGAAGAAGTGGAAATCATGCTTAACAATTTCCAAACCAGAGCATGTGGTGATCATCTATCTAGGTTGGCAACAACCCAAAATATTCTACGAGTTGGACACTTTTGGCCGACATTAATCAAAGATTGTGTTGAATTGGTCAAGAAATTCCACCCATGTCAAGTCCTCTCTCAGAAGATGAGGGCACACCCTGCTCCCATGTTTCTCGTCATCACAGTTGGTCCCTTCACTAAGTGGGAGATTTATTACACTACATGCAACCCCCCTTCAGCAAGGGGGCACCATTATAGCATCGTAGCAGTAGACCACTTTACAAAGTGGGTCGAGGCTATGCCAACGTTTAAAGATGATGGCGAGACAACAACTCTGTTTTGGTTTAACCAGATAATAGCAAGGTTCAGCATCCCAAGAGATATTGTCACTAACCATGGTAGTCACTTTCAGAATAAAATGATGTCTGAGTTAACGTCAAATCTTGGGTTCAGGAAAGAAAATTTGTCACCCTAATACCCACAAGCGAATGGTCAGGTGAAAGCTGTGAATAAGTCCCTTAAGACTATTTTATAGAGAATGATCAATTCGGCGAAGTTAAATTGGCATTTGATGGTGTACTTCATGTTATGGGCCTACCGAACGTCTGTTAAGACTGCAACCTGTTTCTCACCTTTTCAACTCGTTTACGGGCTAGAAGTAGTCTTGCCTATAGAGTGTCAGATCCCATCTCTGAAGTTTGTAGTATAGTTATTTCCAGTCACTTCACTTCTTGAAGAACGTTTATTATATCTTGAGTAGCTTGATGAGCAGCATCGGGATGCAGCCTTGGCTAACGAGGCTCATAAAAAAAAAGTCAAGTGTTAGTATGATCGGTCTATCCGTCCTCGGATTTTCTTTGAAGGTGACCTTGTCCTCATCTATGACCAAGATAAGGATCCCCTGGAGGCAGGAAAGTTCAAACCCATGTGGTTCGTACCTTTCATCGTGAAGGAGGTTCTAAAGAAGGGCAGTTATTGTCTGGTGGACTTTGAGGGAAATGCTTTGGCAAAGCCTAAAAATGGGCTCTACCTCAAGAAGTATTACTCGTAGGTGGGTCACCTTGGGTGACTTCTTGTACATATGTATAGTTCTTATACATTTTTTATTTTTTATTTTTTGTCTTTTTGATCTTATGGACGTGTCATTTTTTATGTCATTTTTTTCACTATGGTAGATGTCAAGTGAATCAGAGGTGTTCATTGGGTTTGTGGACGGTGCTAGCCAGCACACTCGGAGGCTTGCTTCCGCAGCTTGAGTGATTTTCATACCTCAGGGCCAGTTGCTTTCTTCAGGTGGTATTTGTTTAGGTGACACCACAAACAATGTCGTCGAATACAACACAGTCTTAGAGTTTCTTCGTGATGCTTTGTCGCATGGTATCTCTCACCTTCGGGTCTACTTAGACACTTAGTTGGTTGTGTCCCAGTTAAATAGGGTTTACTGTGTTTACGATCATAATCTACACCAATGGTTCCTTAGAGTACGTCTCTTAGAACGAAGCTTTGATTACATTACGTATATCCATGTTCCTAGGAGATTGAATCAAATCACAAATACTCTAGCTAATCATGTATTAGCTTGGCATATTGCTCACATGTAAGTAAAGGCACACACATGCACATGTAAATACATTTGTAAAATAGATGTAATCCATAAGACATAAAAATATGTAAATATGCATATATATATCAAAAATGTCAGAGTACATGGGTGGGCACAAGAGCCTAAAAAATATGTCCAGTAAGAGTCACGGGGCTTATGCCCTTAAAAATATACAAAAAGTGCTCTCGGCACATAAGTAGTCCAGCCTAGCTAAGGGTGAAGCCTGCTGGCCCTATCGTAGTGAACAATGATGTTTGCCAAATGTCGGAAGAACTGGACCCAGGTTCGTGGCACCCCAAAAACATGAGGTTGCATTGACGATGGGAGATCCTTGATCTCCACCATAGGGACTGTATGAGTCAACGTGATGAGGTTCTGCTCCACCCATCTCAATAATCTCTCAGCCTCTCTGGGAGGAGGCCTCCCTGTTGTTGTTGTTGGTTTGGTGATTGCTGTTGGTCCTGCCTCTGGTCGAGGACGCCGCCTGGTCCTCGAGAATTCTGCTGGACACATTGGTCCCACATCTATACCTAACAGATATATAGTTGTCATATACTCTCGTACACATNTTGGTGATTGTTGTTGGTCCTGCCTCTGGTCGAGGACGCCGCCTGGTCCTCGAGAATTCTGCTGGACACATTGGTCCCACATCTATACCTAACAGATATATAGTTGTCATATACTCTCGTACACATAAAAACAATATATATAAAAATAAATAAAAATTAAAATAAATTTGAAAAACAATCATACCTACCACTCCTCTCTCCACTCCAGGAGGTACAGGCATGTCAGGATCTCTATAAAATTTGATCTCGGCATAGGGGTAGCCCTCTATATCCGGAATCTACCAATGCCACCAATCAAAAAACTTATCATCGAAGGCCTCGATGATCCTCCCTCCCCCCTGTCACAGCAACAATGTTGCCCATTTGCATAGCGCTGGGAGAGAGGCCTCGTGCCCTCGTATCATCTCTCAAGGACTGAGACTAGGTACCCTCTCAAAGAAAAAGGAACACAAAACAGTCCCAAACCCAAGGTTTTGGTGCTCCCATATCCGACACTCGGTTAGTTGTCTCTTCATGCAATCTAGCATGGTTGTGCTCCAGTAAAAAATATGTGCATTTAAGAATTGTACTGCACAATGCATGTGCACCTGGGAAGCCTAATGCAAAGTCACAGATCCAGTGATCCACCCAATGATAAGAACTATCACTTTCAGTGATAGGTTGTTGATCCTGTGTATGGTCACCTGAGAACCTACTTTCTCGATACCAGCCTCGCAATGGAGTCCAATCAACTCCTCAATGTTGTGAGGCCCGAGGGGAAAAGTACTCAAGTTGACTATATCCCCTCTCCTCGAGAAACCAGTCAGGAAGTAAATGTCTTCAGTCGTTGGAGTCAACGACTTCCCCTCGAGCATAAATTCCTCTGCATCAGGATGCTAGTAATCTATCAAATCATTCAGCAACCTAGGTTGAGACCTCATAAACGGACACTGGAAGAACTTTAACAACACACATTGTGATAGAACAGTGATAGCAACAGGTTCTTCTGAGACCAAAAAATCAATGTCCTCATGCTCCCTCTCTCTCCAATGAACATACATCCTAAAAAATGCCAAAGTTTGGAGAGTTAACTCTTGCCTTTTTATTTTTACCACTTGTTGGAGGGTGTACACGGGATGTCTTGGCGACAGTCGTGTGTGTACATGGGAAAATTATCTTCTGCCTATGTGCACACGTGGGCTCTTCTTGGACAGCCCGCGTACACGTAGGGATGACCTCTTTAAAGGTCGATGCCCCCAAAAAAACAAAAATAAATGCAAAAAAGGAAGAATGAATTGCAAGAGGGGCTAGTTTGTACTTACTTGGTCCAAGCGGAAGTTCGTTTCGTCCATTGAAAATCCTGAAATCAACTCTTTTGTCAAAGGGGTGTTTTTTGACTTTTGGTCAATTCTCAATTTACAATGGTGATAATGAGCTACCAGCATTCTATTTATAGACTTTTTGGCCCCTTTCTGTCATTTTTTGGACCCTTTTGTCATTTTTTTCTAGCTTGACAATCATTTACTACGGTTCTTGAGTTTCTTAGGGGATGTTACGATAAGTGTTACTTTGGGTATATTGGGAAAAAAAATTGAGAGTTGGGTCATTTTTAAATGTCTTTTGGTAAAAAAGTTGTTTTTCCAACTTTGTGCATATAAGATAGGATTCCACCTCCACTTGTTGCACCTCGTTGTCTTTTTTGCTTTTTCATAGGATCGATCCCACTGAGTTGCGACACGAAACCCTCACTCTTGCTCTAGAAGTGTCATAATTTAGTGGTAAATCCTACCTTCACATGGATGCCCTAGGTAGATCCTGGTTTCATTTTGGTGCCCATGCCATCGTTAATTATTATAGGCTCGGGAGTCCTTTTTAGTTGTTCCTGATTACGAATTTGAGCCTCACTTGCATGATTCATTATTTCTTTTGACCTCACTCTCAAGACTCCCAAAAACAACAGGTCTTCTTTTAAGCCCTTTTCAGACCCTCTAAACATGAAAATATTCATGATCGATCTTGTTTCCCTTCACGCTCACCAAACTAAAATTCGAAGGCACATCTGTCCAGCGGTAGTTTACCCCTTTTTTGGTTCAGATGGTCAAATATATGAACAAAGGTATACTCTAGGAGCCTTCAGTTCTCTAGAAGAGTATTCTCAGGTATATATTTAACCCTTTTTCGGGCCTGAGGGACTAAGTTTACGAAAAAGGAACCCCCACGGAGTCCATAGTTAAGCTCTTTTCAAACTCCCTAAAATTGAAAAGATGGTCGAGTGACCTTGTTTCTTCACACTCGTTAAATTGGTATAGAATAAAATCCCTTACGAAGTCCATAGTTAAGCTCTTTTTAGACTCCTCAAATATCAAAAGATTGTCGAGTGATCTTGTCTATATCACACTCGTTAAAATGATTTTGAATAGACGTCTTTTCGATGCTAGTTTATCCCTTTTTCGAGCCAACTAGACTACCTTCGAAAAAGGTACCCCAGTGGAGTCTCCTTTTACGCTTTTTCAGACTCTCTAAAAATGAAAAAACACTAAGCTTACCTTCTTCGGGCTCGTTAAAATTACATTGAAGGACGTTATCATTGTTTCTTATTAATTGCATTTGCATTCTTTCATTTTTGGCCTAATGTTGGCTCCATGTTTCTCTCAATTGAACCATCTGAAGCATGCCTTGTATGGAAGCCTTGTAGAAATTTGCCTCTACGTCTTGACACCTTGACCCATGGAGGATTTTTCTCGAGTTTCCTATACCTGCATATGTCCCCTTTCTCTGAGCATCAGTGTGTTCCTAGCACTTGGAACTAGTATGTTTGCGACACTCGATCCTCCTTTGTAACGTACCATTCTTTATTCTTTTTCAAGCTTCCCAAAATTATTGAAAAAGACAAAAAAATCAAATATACCCCAAAAAGAGGAAGAGAAAAGTATTTTCTTTTTCGTTAATAGCACAATGAGTCGCCCTTGGACAAAGCACATCCTTTTGTTTGTTTGTCAAGCTCTAGGATTTAATATGACCTTAGGAAGTTTCTCTCTCTACATAGAGTTGTGTCCTCTTCCATTTGGTTATCCTTCCAAAAATGTGGAGAGTTCGTGTTGCCTCCTGCATCGTGAAATTATGTCAATGCCATGCTGCCTGAGTCTCATATTTTGTCGTGATTTCGTCCAAGGGAAGTTTTACTAAACTTGAGTCGGCCCTTCTGCAGTTTGTCTCTTGTCCTCATGCCCGGCAACCCCAGACAATCAATCAAGTCCTTGCTAAAAATCAATGAAGTTTTGTGCCTGATCATCGAGATCCTCTTGTCTGTTCTCAGCAAGTCATCGAATACCTATGGGTAGTGAAGTCGTACACCGATATTACACTCCTACCCAAGTTTTGAATATTTTTAAGTTGTTCCTCGAGCTCTGAATACCTCATCTCCAGCCATCAGGCATCATTGACTTCTTGAAGATGGATACTATACATGTATATATTTTGATTTTGTGATGTAGATCTATTGTGTATTTCTCGTGGCTATACTTTACATAGTTATATGACATGGATCTACAGTGTATTTGATTGGAAGCCATGATTTTATTTCATCCTGAGCATGGGTATGCCTGCCTCGGTGAGACAAATTGTTATTTTGTAGATGGCACCTCCTGAACTCTGGTCCCTGGGCTCAATCACCTGGTACATTGGTGAAGATTTGTAATGTATTTCGGCCATCAGATGCTCTTCTGACCTCACACATTAGGGGGCATCTGTTATAACCCTAAACTACACCAGACATGCATACCTAGCATCAGGCCATCTTACTTGCTATCTTTGCCAAGCCATCACTGAACAACTCTTCTAAAAACCATCATTTTGAAGGTGTACATGCCCTACACCACTATTGCCCGTGTACACATGCTTGCTACACCACTATAGCCCACATACACTCACAAAAAATTGTGAAAAATGAAAATTGAATATGGATACGGGTTTCACGGTCGTTACTTAACTGTTTGACCGCCCATAGCCAGTCACCCCAACCGTTACTATCTCTTTTGACCTATAAAATAAGGTGTTGGGACCCCATTCCAGGAGGAGGCATGAGAGCATAGAAACTCTACCCATTTCAATATCCCCCCATTGCCCCAATATATTGCAACCACATTGTGAGTTTGAGCCAGAATTCCTTCTTTCTCATTTGCAAATCCTTGCCATTTCCCTAGAGAGAACTGAAGAGGAGAAGAACACGTGGAAGCAGTTGGTGCATGGTGAAGAGGAGCCCAGGACCAAGTTTGAGGAGAAGTTCCAGTCTCATGTTGTAAACGAATTTTTGTGAGATTAATATGAACAAGTACTTTTTCCATCCTGCCAAAGGACGTCTTAAATATTTATGGTTTGTTTACATTTCTTGGTTATGATGTCTAACCCACTAATCCATACATAGAATGCATGCTTGTAGTTTCTTGTTTGTCTTTTGGTGAATGCAGGTCAGCCTCGGGAGGAGACTTGTAGTCAGGAAAAAACCAAGTGCAAAGGGATCGACACTGGACGTGAAGTTTAATATATGCCTACCGGATCCTTGTACTTTGTCTTTTATGTATGATTGTGGGATAACTTTGGGATAGTTGATAAAAAGTAGGAGACTTTAGACGGTTAGCTTTGCCTAGATTTTAGAACCCTGGTGTAGTCTATAGAGGGGTTTTCCTGCTATAGCAACAGTGCACTCTCACCTGAGATGGTTTATGGGGGACTGCAAGATGCATATGTATGTAGTCATGGAAGGGATTGGGGGATGTTATTTCTTACTTCTTCTTATTTCTACTTAACCATGCATTTTATTATATTATTCATCAAATCCATTTGTTCATTCATTCGTTTGCATATTTAATATAGTGCGCACTATAAATAAAACATCCATTCATCTATATAACCATTAAAAGATACTAAAGAAAAAATAACACATCAAAACACATTGCACACATGGTTTTACCATGCTTCAACCCCCTTGGGGCTACGCCCACAAATATCTTCTACTTATTTATTCTTATTCATCAAAACACGTTGTGTGCATTACATCATAGTAGTGAGTAGTGATATGAACTAGGTTTTCAAAAATATCCACATCTTGTGACCTGAACCTCAACTGCATTGACCTCATATGAACTCTACAACTCTCCAAACAAGATTCCAATCCCAAAAAATCCAAAAAGGTTCTCCAATTCATACTTGTCGCACTAACTCTCTAAAAACTGAACCATTATTTTTTGATGATCCTCTAATATACCTCATACCCCTTATTTATAATAAAAAAAAGGTTATAAACCCTTACAATCCATCCCAAAACCCTAACCCTAACTAGGCTAGGTTTGTCCACTTTTGCACCATATTTTCATAAATCCTGTTGCATGCGCTGATTTTCCTCAAAATTTGGCGCATTGTTATACCTCACTTATTGATTTGTTATCGAAACCTTCCTACTCCAAAAGGCCCACAACACTAACATATGGCTCATCTCAATCCACGCTAGCCTCAGTGCACCTTATGCAATGCTACCTCCAATGCATGAAACTTTTGCACTAATTCTAACACTTTCTCTTTGGCCTCTACACTCTTCCCCACTAATGTATCCAAACCCTGTGCTATAATGTACTCTTCTAGAACTTATATACTTTATATGAGCACGTATTACCATTTTCCATTTTCTATTTGGAGCTCGGCAATCATCCCTTCTGCTTTTTGTTGGAATGGCTCCAACTGAGCCTACCTTGATTGCTTCTGCTCCTGCACAGTATTTACTTCTTCCTACAATTTTTTCAATTCCTACACTGCCTTCATTCTAAGGGATATGTCCATGGTTTTCTATATTTTCTTCAAGTCTTGAACCACCATGTTCATTTTTTCCTCCCTCTGCTCCAATTGCTCAATATTTCCATCCTCTTCGAGGCTTGTCCAAATATGTGCAGTCATGTATACAGCTCTACCATTTCTTTACCCTCCTGAGCTATACTCTCTACATGCATAGTAGCCTCTTGTTCCCTCTTCTCTCGCACCTCTATAGGTGTGCTTAGAGTTAACTTATGTATTATCTATTATATTTCTTGTTTGTACCTCTCCATGGTCTGTGAAATTTGTTGGATCTTCACCTCTGTCATAACCTCCTGTGCCTGTGCGCAGTCGGGTATACTCTTGTATACCTCTGTGAGATTATTCTCTAGATTTTCGGTGCACTACTTCTCTTCCTCCTTTTTTAGCATGATTTTCTCACATGTTACTTGTAGAATATCATTCACCTCTCGACCAATTTCTAGGTTGGTGTAATCCATCCTAGCTCTAGCTTGCACTTTTTACATTACACTTGCTTGCAGTCTGTATAAGGATTTTGTGGGTATTTTCTCCCTACCAAAAACCATATGATCCACATCCTTTACTGGCCTCTGCATTGTCTGTTCATCCATCTCCAACATGTCTTGTGTGATGTTAAATATGTCACTGCTCACTACTATTGTTTTCATGGTCACTTCATGCTCCTTATGCGCTAATGTTTCTTGTTCTTTCTCTGACTGCTACGTTGTTGGATGATGTGTTATATTTATTTGTAGTCTCTATAATATGTTTTGAAATTCTACCAGTGTTTCCATAATCTCCTCCCTTTTCACCTCTGTTGCACATACTACATATTCTCCTCTGTCTTGGACTTTGTATGCTGCCAAATCGACATCGTCCTCTGTGATAGTGATCGTTGGAGGATTTTTATGGTACTTCATATTTTTTCCGATTTGTTCCTCATGTGTTCATGTTCTCTTCTTAGTTGGAGTTGAGTTTTGATCCTTGGTTTTCATCTTCATTGTATCCCCATATTTCACTTCCTACGGACGAGAAATATCCTTCTCGCCATCTCCTTTGACTTATGTCCTAGACAATTTTTCATTTTGTCGAGGCTTTTTTCTAGTTGCATTGATTTTTGAAGCTTGGCCACACTCTGCATCCTTTCTAGTGTTTTCAGCTAGATTGCTTGTCTTTTTAGATGTTCCTACCGTTGTTGGCTCCTTAGGTTTAATTCCATTCTTTTTTGTTGCTGGAAATTTCCACTATGCAGGCCAATATTTTACAATCCAATCTACCTCTTCCCTTAATGCACAGTGTCTCATTTCCAACCACTTCTTCTTTGGGTTCCTTGTGGCCTAGATCCATAAATGATGTCTTGAAGCTTTAAAATTTTCAATGCCTTCATTCTCTTGCACCACTTCCACTAGGATCCTCCATACATTTGTTTTCTTTTGTTTCATATCCTCCAATAACATGGAGAATACCACGTTGTTATCCCGTTGGTTCTTAGGGTCCTTTTCTTTCAACAAATTTTTGTAGCACACTGCATAAACTTTCCTTTCCTGTCTAGAAAAGTTAAAAACTTGGGATCTTTCCAACCCACCAATGCTATTAAAATTAGAAGCCATGAGTAATGGAATTATGTTCCATTATCATGCGCATATTGACAGTCTACCAAAAATTAGTTCAACAGATATGGTGCCTAGTTGAAAACTACGCCCTTTGAGCACTACACAACTACTACTATCACTCATGTTGGGGCTTCTTCCTTTCTGCACTTTCTCAATAGTTTTGAGGCCATGAATTTTGTGGAAACCTTGTTTCTTGATCGTTAATTTCTTTGATGATAAGTCCCCAGTTTCACTTCCTCTGCGATCTCTTTATCCTTGTCTTTATTGTCCAAGTAGTCCTATGGATTTATTCCATTGGTAGGAAATCCTATGATATTTTCTATGATATCCATGTTGATTGGGACTAGCCTATCCATCCACAGGATACCTCCATATACCCTGGCCAATAATTGTTTCACACAAAGTCCCACATTTTTACCACACCCAAAATGTGGTATGTCCAATAGATTCATCACACCCGAATTATAGAGACACATAACCCACTACACGGGATCCGGAATAGGTTTCCATAGGGGTCCTAGCTCCCCTCTTCCCTCCAAGTATATTTCATGCGCGAAGTCTGGAAACTTCGTTGTGTTGATTATGTCATGGTTTGCATACTTTAGCTTTGGTACCTTCCCTAACATGTATTCCACTACGACTAAAGCATTTGCAAGATGGGGTAATGTAATTCCTCCCACGCTTGGTGCTTTCCTCTTTTGACCCACTACTAAATTTTGTTTTGTGGCTTTGTCTTCAGGGTCTTCTTCTTCCTCTCCCTCCATTTCCTGGTGACCTCTGATTTCTTCGACTGGGACTATTGGATCATGTTGTCATTGATTTCAAAGGAACAATGTCTCATCATAGTATATTGATGAAGTATCTATTGTCATTGTTTTAAATGAATGGATTTCAAGTGAAGTCATTGATAAATAAAGTCATGCATAGATGAAGATGGATCAATGTGTTGTCATTAATATATGATACATAGATTATTTCATGCATAGATGACTATGGATCAATGTGTTTTCATTGATATATGATGCATAGATGGATGGATGCATTAATGTATTGATCGTTGGATCATGTGGTCATGTATAGAATCAATGACAAAGGGAAAATGTCATAGTGATATATTGTCATGGGTTATTACAGTTGGATTGATATAAAGATGACTCATTATTGTCTTGTCATGATTGATATTAAGTACAAATGGATGAACTCCAAAGTGGTCCCCTTATGGTGAAAGCCCTCATGAGAAGACGCTTTGTGGTTGAGTTATCCTAGAATTATGGTTAGAGAATCCATGATTGATTGTGGAATAATGAGATGAAGATTAGTGAATTTGTCAGTGAAACTATTTTAGATGGATAGTTCATGTCATGCCATTTCCGGTGGTATGTGGATCATCACATAACTCCTCATGGTTTGAGATTTATGGCCTTACAAAGTTGGAGGACCCTCAAATGTTGGCTAGAAGCCCCAAAAGGTCAAAAAAGTCAAAGTGTTTACAAAGAAGAAATTATTTAAATAATAAAGTGAATTGATAAAGTCAAATAGGATTATTTAAATAATAAATTTAATGGATAACTTTCTAATTATGGAAAGTGGTTACAAGAGGGTTAACCCTAAAATAAGGAAAGTGAGTTAAATGGAAAAGTGGCCATGTGAACAAAGTGGGTATGTGGACAAAGTTGGATAAAGTTATCCATGTGGACAAAGTGGTTATGTGGATAAAATGGATATGTGGACAAAGTGGCCTAGTGGATGCTTCTAATGAAGCTACTTGGAGAGTATAAATAAGAGGAAAGGGTCTCTTGTAAATACATCTCTCTTGAGCATATATTGAAGATCTAAACTGAGGAAGAGAGTGATTGCAAGTTCTCATGGATGCATCAAAGTTTCTGTAAGTCTAATATATTGAGGGTGAAAGTTTTGGAAGTTCAGAAACCCTAGTTTCTGAAGGAGAATGAGGGATGCAATGAGCCTAAGCGTGTACATACATGGGCCACAGTGAGGCAGGGCACGTACACACATGGGAAAAACATAAAAGCACGTACAATTGAATAAATTCATGGAGACTTGAGTGTGAGTTGGTGCCAGGTTCCTGAAGGATGAAGCAAGTTCCAGATTTGCATTATATGGGATCAGATCTGCCATAGAATTTTTGGTATAGTTACATGATTTTTTTGATGGATACTCTTTCTTATGGTATGGTGAATGCCTAAGGCATTCTTGGTATGGTTTTTGTGATATGGTTTTATTTGTTCATTGATTGAGTGAGAAGAACTCTTATGTTTTAATATTGATATGGTTTCCATAGTATACTAGTTACTTATACATGATTGAGTAACATTCATATTGTATGGTTGAGGAGCATGAGTAAGTTTTTGGAGAGCATAGATGTGTTGTGATTGGTTATGGTACAGATTGGACAGTGAAGGGAAGAAGTGGATGTGACAGAGGATGCAAAAGATCTGAGTTTTCATGGAGAGAGAAAACCCTAGATCTTAAGAAAGCACACGCAGGCTGCTGCGAGCCAGACCGCTTACATACCCAGATTGCACTATTGTTAGGGAACTACATATGCATGTTTCACTACTGACAAGTCGCATACCTATTGACAGATTGGTATCTGTTGAGGATTGAATCCTCTTCTCAGTTGGTGTTGAGTTGTGTAAGATGAGTCTTGCATTGCAGAGCTGGTGCTCTTGTGAAGTTGTAACTCTATTTAGTTGCTGTTGATAAACCCAAGGATTGTAGTCCATAATAAAAGGAAAATTGTTCATACATCTTGTGTTCTTTGTGGTGATGGATTGTTGATGATATATGTTTTTGTTATCTGTTGTTGATATATTTTCACATACAACTGGTTATAAATGACACTAATAAGTGATGATTAAATGGTGATTGCTAACTAAGGAGTTTTTGTGAAGGGAAGTTTAAAATGGAGCCCTACACTAATTCACCCCCCCTCTCAGTGTGGTCGGTGTATCCAACAATTGGTATCAGAGCAGGCCTTCACTATAATCCTTAACAAGATTGGAGGAGATCCATGGACACACAAATGGATGATGAAGTTTCAATCCTTGATGAGGAAAATTATTTAACATGGAGAATAGAAATGAAAGTGAATTTGAAGGAAAAAGGAGCAGGTGTTTGGAAAGAAGATATTGGTGGATCAGTTCCCTTGAAGAATAAGTCAAAGTTTGTAGCTCAAAAGGAAGAAAAGAAGAATGAGCATTGGCTCTCAAGATCATTCTCAATGGACTCTTAAGCTCTATCAAAGAGAGCATGGGACAATTCACTTACACCAAGGATATATGGCTAAAGATAGAGAAGACATACCAAGGCAAAAAGGAAGACACTAAAGACAACTCCAGCAAGAACAATGAAGGTAAAGAATCTTCTGAATCCTTTGATTGCAATAATTCTAAATGTGATGATGTTGAATGTTTCTCTACATGTGAAGAACAATATCTAGAAATAGTTTGTGAAGAATTAGATGATAATTATCCCATGGAAGAAGTAGAATAAGAACTTTCAAAGCTTAAAAAGAAAGTTGATTGGGGTATATATGAATACAACTATGACCATAATTATATAGACTATAGCTATCTTTCATAGAACACTAAAAGGTTTCTTGAAAAGAATCAAAAGCATATTTTGAAACTAAAGAAAATGCTCAAGGAACAAGAAGAAAGTAAAAGGTCTCAATTAGAAGAAAAAGAAGAAGAGATCAAAACACTAAAGAATTAAATAGAAGAAAATAAGGAGGTAGATAATGAGATTAGCAAAAGTCTTGAAGTTAATATCCATATCAAGACCCAAATTGAAGAATTCAAAAGGATTGAGGAACTACTAAAGAATCAAGTAAATGAAAAGGAAGAGTCATGTCATAAGTTGGAAGCTGAAGTTGTTGATCTTAGGAAGAAACTAGAGAAGTCAAACAAATTCTTGAATAGCTCAACAATATTGAATGAAATCTTGGATAGTCAAATATCACCAAACGATAAATCAGGTCTTGGATACAACAAAGAAGCTACACATGTTAAAGCAAGCACCTCAAAGAAGCTTGAGTTAAGTCCCTCATTCTCAAAAGATGGAAATAATGTTGCAAGTCAACCATCCACACAAGGGAAGGAACTTTCAAAAGAACAAAGCAAGGAAGACATCAAGAAGCCATATTTACACCTCAAAAAAAATTCAGAAGAGAAACACCTTCAAGATGGACACCAAAGCAAAGGTATGAAAATGTTTTTCATGGTCATTGTTACTTATGTAATGAATATGATCACAAATATTTGGAATGCAGATATTATGTAAGGAGCGACAATGAAAGGTTTCATAACACCCTAAGATGTTGGATATGTAATCAAGTAGGACACATTTCTGCTCATTGTCACACCATGAGATGCTACAGTTGTAGTGGATTTGGCCACAAATCCCAAGATTGTCGGAACACAAGAAGACAATCCATGAGGAGTGTTTCATATAGTATGACTAGAAGAACACATGAGGCTAAAAGAGAAGACAATTTTGAAAATATGGAAGCTCAGATCTTAAGTTCGGAGAAGCTGGGACACCTTCAGAAGTGGGTGAAGAAGACTGAACAATCAGAACAGGATGGAAGCCCTAAGGCAAGCTCAAGCTTGACTTCTTCTGAAGAATACGTTGGTTACATTGGTAACAATCATGTACATATGTGAGAAGACTTATAAATAGACTGCGTACATACGTGAGTTGTCTGTATAGAAGGTCGTGTACAGTTAGTAATAGATTTTGAAAAAGGCTATGCATATGAGTTGCAGCATGGTATGATGGTACAACTCTGTGTTGCAGGGTATGACATGGTTTGTTGCAGGGTCCGACGTGGTTTGTTGTAGGTTTTCATGATTACATGTTGGCATACATAATTGTTGTATGTATGGTGGTGACATATGGTTTAGTGTTGAAAGACTATATTGGATGCATGGTACTAACCCTAGAGTGTGGATTGAAACAATTTTCTATTGAGGTACAATGTTGGTTGTGATAGTGAAGTTATGGCACATTGGTTATGAGATATATCATGATGATGCTAGTTATATATGTCATTGATCTATTAAGACACACTTCTAGTACATGTATCATTGAATTTTTAGTATTTTTTGTAGTGAATGGAAGTTGAGGTAGATATGTTAGGGTACATGGTTGGTACATATTTGAGTTCCATTGATACATCTTATGATGTATTGTTAGAGAAATATTTGTTGGATATCTTGGTGCATGCATTTGGAATGTGGTTGAGCTACATATTGGGACATGTAGTTGATGAGTTGATGAGGTGGTTATATTGTACATAATTGATGAGTCATATATTTGATGCATGTTTGGTACACTTTTGGTACAATGATAGAGGCACCTTGATCCAGATTTGGATCTAGGAGCTTGATGGGGCTCAGAAAGGCCTAAAACTCAATATTCTCATAATGGCTTCAAAACGGGCATGTGCATAGGTCTCATCGATACGAACCCAATGCAACTTGAACGGGCTCAAACGGACGTCATATGCTCAAGTTATGGATATCTGTTCGTTTTGCCAAACACGCAAAAAAAAAGGATGATTGTACAGTCCATACAGTGACACGTGGAAGATGACTGTACAGGCCATACATATAACGTGGTAGGAATAGTCAGCATTGACATGGAAGCTTCAGGAGGTGACATGTGGTAGTGACGTGGCATGGATGATGTGGTAGTGGCATGGCAGTGACGTCGGCACGCGTCATGATGATGTCATCATGACTTCAAGATGACATCATCATGTTGACGTGGCGTCACTAGGAGGTGACACATGTCACCCATTTTCATCATTTTTGGGTTGATTTGGCATGTACGAAATTGAAACGTATCACCATATGGATGACACATGGTAGTTTTTATAGTGATGTGGCCCTACGGCAGATGGACACGTGACGTACGACTAGTTGACGTGTCAGACAGGTGCCAGGTGACCAGGCGTATAGCTTGTTGACGTGTCAAACAGGTGGTAGGTGACTGGGCGTACGATTGGTCGATGTGGTTCAATCCTGGGCCACCACCTGGCCCAATAAACTAGTTCCACATGTCACCCTATGAATGCCCAATGACAACTGGGTAAAAATTTTGTTAGGCTRGGAGGTTCAAACCTCTGACCTTCTCGGGCATCAAAAACTTAACAAATGGGCACCAACCAATCGGGATATACATGGGGATTGCATTGGATATGGTGAAATCCTTATTTGTGTTGACAKTGGMTGAGAATTAGGGGATAGCCCCGATCGACGAGGGCTAGGCCCGTTTGACTGCAGGCTAGGTTCCATGACAGTTGCACCAATTGTAGTGTGGAGTTCGGGCACATGGCCACATGGTCCATGCCACAAGTCCAGGAGCTATTGCATAGGAGGTCTACACCGAAGGAAAAGTGCGGAGGTTAGACCACGGTTCCAACCATATTCCATATGACCTGGGGTTGATACCTGGCACAGAGGACTAGGGGATTAGACCTTGGATTCAAAATCCACCATACGACCAAAGGTTACGGGATATGGGCCAGCACGCAGGCCTTAGGGGTTGGCGTTTGGCCACATGGATGTCATGTGACTTGGAAAAGGGGCGCGCACCCATATTGGGGGGATTTTGCCAATTTTATTGCATGAAATGGGTTTTCTAACTTTGGTTTATGGATTTTTATTGATTTTATAGGCAGATTTGATGGATTTTGGCCAATATTGGGGGATATTAGGCCCTTTTTGAGGCGAGATCTTGGGAGGAAGATGGAAAGATGGTTACCAAATTTAGGCCTATATAAACCAATCCTTCTTGAGGACATGGAGAGATCAAAGGTGGTTTAGAATAGGTTTACGCTGCCAGATTTTTGAGCCAAAGGCCATTGTTATGTAGGGAAGCTATTGAGAAGCGCACCTTTGAGGGCCATTTCTGGGAGCCTCGTTCATCTGATTTGGGTGTCGTCAGTTTTGATGGGTTCATGAGATCCGGTAGAACATGATCAGATCATTTTTGTAAGATTTTGGCACAATCATGATGTACTTGTAAATATTCAAACAGAAATAAGGAAAACCCACTGAGACAAGGCCCAGAGATGTAGGCGAGATTGCCAAACTCCGTTATCACATTTGTGTTATGGTTTGTTGTTGTTTATTTCTTCATTTCAGTTATGCACATGTGTATATGGTTGTGATAACTTCTCATATTTTCTTCCTCTTTCTTAAAGGTTCCTTAATTGGTTAATGAATACATGCATAGTAACTCAACCATGGTCATTTAAAAGATCTTTTCGAATCAAGTGGTATCAAAGCTAGTTGACATTTGGAATTTGAGTTTTTCATGTTAACCAGGGAAGAGCTCATCTCAAGGGAGAAAATGGAATCTACAGGAGGACTTTATCAAGATGAGAAGGAGTTGATAAATTCAGTGTTTTCCATGGCCGAGATGGTGAAAGTATTGTATGAAGACTACTTGGAACGAAAGAGCTCAGTTCAAGTGAAATCTTCGAACAAAAACAAAGGAAAAGAAGGATTGAAGGAAGTGCCTTCTACATATATTTCAGAAAACATATTTGAAGTATGCAGTGAAGGTTCCTCATCAATTTCTCCTTATTCCCATCAAGATGGTTTTGGTGCATTTGAAAAACATACAAAAGGTGTAGGTTTGAAATTGCTAACCAAGATGGGTTATGAAGAAGGAAAGGGCCTTGGATGTAAAGGTAAAGTCATTGTTAATCCCATTGAGGTTGTGGAAAGGCCTCAATATTTAGGATTTGGATATGGAAAAGTAGATCTTGGAGCATCCTTCAAGATTGGTTCCAAAACTTCGAAAGCAAGTAATGCTTCAAATGGCCAACTTAAGACATTGCAGGAACACTTCACGAAAGGTAATGGCACATCACTCCAGGATTGTGGTAGTGAATGCAAGTCATATCCAAAGAAAATTGAAGATCAGCATGGAAGGTATAATGGTCATGTTTTTACCAATTCTCTTTTTCATTATAATAAGCATAATCAAGTAATTCAGAACTGTGTAATATTTATCCATGTACTTATTGTCATTCACCCAAGCATTTTGTTGCCAAGTGTTGGAAGAGACAAACTTTGTACAGGAAACCTATGTCGACCAGAAAGGAAACACGACATAAAGACTCAACTCCAAAATGGAATAAAGTGAAGGGTAAACAACTCTGGATGCCAAAAACTCAGTGCACTTATTGCAGCAGGAGTGGACATCAAAAGGCTAGTTGTTGGAAGCTTAATTTGGAGCTTCATCCAGGGAAGGACAAAAGGATTGTGCAAGTACTCATGAATGAAGAGAGGTTACCAGCGAAGCAAGAGGAACACCATGAAGGAAAGAAACCAACCACTTGGTTTTTCTAGAAGTGGATGTCACAACTTCATTGTATTTTGCTTCCATTAATGTAATCACACATGTTGAAATGACAACCTATTATAACATCATTTTTTAACAACATCGTGTTTTGTTTCTCTCTTTATGAGTATGTAATCAGTCAAAGTCCATTCTTGTAACCTTTTTGGGACCAAAAGGTCATTTAGTGGGGAGGTGTGATCCAAATTTGAATCCAGGAGCTTGATGGGGCATAGAAAGGCCTAAAACTCAATGTTCTCAGAATGGCTTCAAAATGGACATGTGCATAGGTATTGTTGATACGAACCCAACACAACTTGAACGCGCTCAAACTAACATCATATGCTCAATTTATGGTGATCTTTTTTTTTTTTCAAACAGGCAAACAAAAAGGTTGATTGTACAGTCCGTACAGTGCCACATGGCAGCTAATTGTACAGTTGTACAGTCGTACAACTGACATGGCAGGAATAGTCAGCACTGATGTGGCATATTCTAGAGGTGACATGTGGCATGGATGACATGGTAGTGACGTTGGCATGCGTCATGATGATGTCATCATGCTGACATGGCATCACCAAGAGGTGACACATGTCACCCATTTTCGTCATTTTTAGGCTTAGTTGGCAAGTAAAGAATTGACACATGTCACTGTACAAATGACACATGGTAATCCATACAGTGACATGGCCCTACAATAGATGGACACGTGGCATATGGCTAGTTGACGTGTCAGACAGGTGGTAGGTGACCAGGCATATGGATTGCTGACGTGTCAGACAGGTGGCAATTGACTAGGTGTACGGTTGGTCGATGTGGTCCAATCATGGGCCGCCATGTGGCCCAATCAAGTGTTTCCATGTGGCACCCTATAGATGCCCAATGACAGCTGGGTAAAAATTTTGTTAGGCCAGGAGGTTTGAACCTCCGACCTCCTCGGACATCAACAACTTGACAACTAGGCGCCAACCAATCGAGCTATACGTGGGGCTTGCATTGGATTTGGCGCAATCCTTATTTGTGTTGACAGTGGCTATGAATTAGGGGATAGCCCCGGTCGGCAAGGGCTAGCCCCATCCGACCGCGGGCTAGGTTCCATGACACTTGCACCAGTTGTAGCATGGAGTTTAGGCGCATGGCCACATGGCCCATGCCACAAGTCCAAGAGCTACTGCATAGGAGGGATACACCGAAGGAAAAGCACAGAGGTTAGACCACAGTTCCAACCATATAGCATATGACCTGGGGTTGATACCTAGTGCGAAGGACTAGGGGATTGGCCCTTGGATTCAGGATCCACCATACGACCAAAGGTTACGGGATATGGGCCAGCGCACAGCCCTTAGGGGCTGGTTCTTAGCCACATGGATGCCATGTGACCTAGAAAAGGGGAGCACGCCCATATTGGGGGGCTTGTGCCAATATTATTGCATGAAGTGGGTTTTCTAGCTTTGGGTTATGGATTTTTATTGATTTTATAGGTAGATTTGATTGATTTTGGCGAATATTGGGGGATATTAGGCCCTTTTTGAGGACAAATATTAGGAGGAAGTTGGGGATATGGTTACCAACTTCAGGCTTATATAAATCGAGAATTCTTGAGGCCATGGAAAGATCATGGGTAGTTCATAACAGGTTTATGATGCCAGATTGTTGAGCCAAAGGCCATTGTTATGTAGGGAAGCTATTGAGGAGCGCACCTTTGCGGGCCATTTCTGGGAGCCTCGTTCATCCGATTTGGGTGTCGTCCATTTTGATGGGTTCATGAGATCTGGTAGAACATGACCAAATCATTTTTGTAACCTTTTGGAACTATCATGATCTACTTGTAAATCTTTAAACAGAAATAAGAAAATCCCATTGAGAGAAGGCCCGAAGAAGTAGGAAAGATTGTCGAACTCCGTTATCACATTTGTGTTATGGTTTGTTGTTGTTTATTGCTTCATTTCAGTTATGCACATGTGTATATGGCTGTGATAACTTCTCATATCTTCTTCCTCTTTTTTAAATATTCCTTAATTGGTTAATGAATACATGCATAATAACTCAACCATAGTCTTTTAAAAGATCTTTTTGGATCACACCTTCTAGCAATATGATTGGCACATGGTTTATGGTTGATATGGCATACATGTATGAGATCACATCTTGAATGTATTTCATAATGGTTGGTGCATGGTGGATGCACTTGCTTGGTAAAGGTGGTGATACATGTTTAGTGCAATGTTGATGCACTCATAGATGGTATATGTTTGTGGGTGATAGTACTTGGCTAAAGTACACCATTGGTATTACTTGTCTAGCATATACTTTGGTACATGATGTATGGGATGACATAGTTGAGACACTTGATTTATTGAGATACATGGTTGTTGCACTTGGTTCATGATAGAGGCATGCCATGGGTGATATGACACTTGTTTGAGGCACATGGTTGGCATGTTGGTAGAGGCATATGGTTGGTACACAATTGGCACATGTTCTTGGAATATGGTTGATACACTTCATTGATGATATCTTATGGTATATTGTATGGTATTGATGTACATGGTTTATGTACATAGGTTTTGTGCATGGTTGGCACACAATATGGCATAGGATGTACTTGATTGATTTTTTGTTCATGATTCTCTATTCATTATTGACATATCTTTTGCTTCATGATGTATGGTATGGCATGAGTTTGATACATGGACAGGTCCAAGGATCATCATATAAAAAGTAGATAATTATTGAGCATTTGATTCATGTTTTGGTTGAGCAGTAGCATTTGCAACAAAATCATATTGCAGTGGGAGCATATTGTTCATATTGCAGAGAAGATAGGGG
The DNA here is from genome assembly GCA_032191745.1 of Picea mariana. Classification (NCBI taxonomy): domain Eukaryota; kingdom Viridiplantae; phylum Streptophyta; class Pinopsida; order Pinales; family Pinaceae; genus Picea; species Picea mariana. The sequence goes on from JASDQU010102120.1 coordinate 297,335, forward strand.
GAGACATACCCATAGGGGGATTCATTATTCTTCCCATGATTCCAGAAGGATATACTTATTAGATGAAAATATAAATACTTGGAGAAAGAGAACAAAGGCATGGTTCCAGGGGGAGATATGGTTACAGGGGAGCATGAGCGATATGTCTTCATTATTACATCAGAGTGATATCCCTTTTTCAGAAGGTGAGAGATTATTCAGAGAAAGATCAAAGGAATCCAAGCAGGGGGAGCAGCCCCAAGGAGAGTTCAGGCAGGGAGAGTAGACCCAAGAAGAGAACTACCCTTTTCCATTGATGTAAAAGGGGGAGAGATATTCACATTGATTTGATTGAGATGACCATTGATGAAGAGAAATGTCATGTCTACATGTTTCCATCAATGTTGGTATTTCCATCAATGCCAAAGGGGGAGATTGTTGGATCATGTTGTCATTGATGTCAAAGGATTGATGTCAAAGGAACAATGTCTTTTCATAGTATATTGATGAATTATTTATTTTCATTGTTGTAAATGAATGGATGTCAAGTGAAGTCATTGATAAATAAAGTCATGCATAGATGAAGATGGATCAATGTGTTTTCATTGTTATATGATACCTAGATGATTTCATGCATAGATGAAGATGGATATATGTGTTTTCATTGATATATGATCCATATATGGATGGATGCATTAATGTATTGATCATTGGATCTTGTGGTCCTGCATTGAATCAATGAAAAAGGGACAATGTCATAGTGATATATTTTCATGGGTTATTCCAGTTGGATTGATGTAAAGATGACTCATTATTGTCTTGTCATGGTTGATAGGAAGTACAAATATATGAACTCCAAAGTGTTCCCCTTATGGTGAAATCCCTCATGGGAAGACACTTTTCAGTTGAGTTATCCTAGAAGTATAGTTAGAGAATCCGTGCTTAATTGTGGAATAATGAGATGAAGATCAGTGAATTTTCCAGTGAAACTATCCTAGATGGATAGTTCTTGTCATGCCATTTCCAGTGGTATGTGGAACGTCACATAACTCCTCATGGTTTGAGAGTTATGGCCTTACAAAGTTGGAGGACCCTCATATGTTGGCTAGAAGCCCCAAAAGGTCAAAGAAGTCAAAATGTTTACAAAGAATAAATTATTTAAATAATAAAGTGAAGTGATAAATTCAAAGAGGATTATTTAAATAATAAAGTTAATGGAGAACTTTCTAATTATGGAAAGTTGTTACAAGAGGGTTAACCCTAAAATAAGGAAAGTGAGTTAAATGGACAAGTGGTCATGTGAACAAAGTGGCTATGTGGAAAAAGTTGGATAAAGGTAGCCTTAGGAAACGTGTCAAGTGCCTCAGGAAACGTGTCACATATTTAGGTGGTTTTTCGGCACATGGTTTTTGCCGATGGTTTTCTATTTCTGGTTAAGGAATTGGGGTTGTGGACTAATCCAGGTCATTTGGGTTAGGGTTTTGGATGTCGTTGGATCCTATATGTATATTGTATTGTAAACAATGTAACACACATGAATGAATATAGAATATGTTGGTTTTCCTGGTTTGGGTTTCCAGGAGAAAAATCTCCCTGTAATGTTTGTATTTGTCATTGTATCTTTTTTGTTCTTTTACTAAATATAATTTTGCAATAGATATTGTACAAGGTTAAAATCTACATTTGGTATCAGATCTTTGTTGGCTTTAGGGGGATGCCTTTGTGGTCAAGGGTTTGGCTCAGGACTGTGATAAGCCTTGTTACAGTGGGAGATCTGTGGTATTGATTTTTCAGGTGAAAATAAATGGCAAGAAATTCGAAGATGGAGATCGAGAAGTTTAATGGGAAAATTTTTGAGATGTGGAGGCTCAAGATGGAAGATATATTGGTGGATAGAGATCAGTGGAGAATGGTAGATCCAGGTACTACACCTATAGGAACTTCAATAGATGACCGGAAAAAGTGGGAACGGAAGGCAAAAAGCACAATCTGACTGTGTCTCTCCGATTCAGTATTACTGAATGTGTCAGAGGAAGATACAGCCAAAGATTTATGGGAAAAGTTGGGGAAGTTGTATTAGTCTAAGTCCCTGGTAAATAAACTATTCCTGAGAAATAAGTTTTATAACCTGAGGATGAGAGATGGAGACTTGATGACAGAGCATTTGAACGCCTTCAATACTGTGGTAAGTCAGTTAGTATCTGTTGAGATTAAAATTTCAGATGAAGATAAATGTATTAGTTTATTGTGTTCTTTACCAGACTCCTGGGCTAGTCTGGTTGTGACCATAGGTAGTAATACAACTGCCTTGAAGTTTTATGAAGTGATCTCATCCTTCTTGTTGGAGTATATGAGACGGAATAATATGGAAGGACATAGCACAGACGCATTATTTGCAAGAGGACATTCTCAGGAAAGGAATAGATCTAATTTCTTAAGTGGGAGATCTAAGTCTAAGGGTAGATCTAAATCTCCCAGAAATTTTGTAATGGTATGTTGGAGATGTGGAAAAGAAGGGCACTACAAGAAGTAGTGTAGATCCAAGGTTGAGAAAAAGAAGGGATATGAAGAATCTCATTCTACAAAATAAAATACCTCCAAGGAAGAAGGAGGGGATGTGTACTTGGCTTCTTCAAGAACACATGCAGATCATGAGGCATGGTTGGTTGACTCTAGGGAATCCTTTCACATGAATCCCCATAGGGAGTGGTTCTGCAAATATGAAAGGTATGATGGAGGTAATGTTTTCTTAGGTGATGATTCGACAACCAGAATCATAGGACGAGGAAAAGTCAAGTTGAGGCTCATAGATGGAAGGATTAGAACACTGCCTCGTGTTCTACACATCCCAGGTTTGGCCAAAAATTTGATTTTTGTAAGAAAAATGGACGATGCAGGGGTAAAAACAATATTTGAAAAGGAAACCTCCAGGATGGTTCGAGGAGCAATGGTGTTGATGAAAGGAGTTTGGTTTGGAACTCTGTATAAGCTAGAAGGAATCACTATTATTGATGGGTGTAATGGTTCCATTGTTCCTTGTATTGGAGTTGAAGAAGAAAGAACTCCTACAATCTCTGGAGAAAAGGTTATGTTGTGGCATCAAAGACTGGGACATATCGGAGAGAAGGCTCTTTGACTACTACATGGTAAAGGCATGGTTGAAGGTATGTCTAACTTCTCTCTGGATTTTGATTTTTGTGAACATTGTCTACATGGAAAGCAGAATCGGATAAGATTCCCGTCTGGTGCAAAGAGGGCAGAAGGAATCTTACAACTAGTTCACAGTGATGTTTTTGGACCTGTGTCGGTCCCATCATTGGGAAAAACTATGTACTATGTCTCATTTATAGATGACTTCTCGAGGAATACTTGGATATATTTCCTCAGGAATAAATCTAAAGTCTTTGACATGTTTAAAGAGTTTAAGGCTCTTGTTGAGAATCAAACAATGAAAATAATTAAGGTGCTAAGGACAGATAATGGCGGAGAGTTATGCGGGAATGAATTTGAAGAATTTTGTAAGAAGTCCAGTATAGCAAGGCAGAAGACTACTCCATATACACCTCAATAGAATGGAGTTTCAGAAAGGATGTATAGGACGTTGATGGAAAAATCAAGGTGCATGCTCAGTGGTGTTGGGCTAGGGCAAGAATTCTGGGCAGAGGTAGTGGGTATTGCATGTTACCCGGTCAACAGATCACCCTCATTAGCATTGGATGAAAAGACTCCACAAGGGGTATGGACTAGTAAGGAACCTTCTCTCACACATCTCAAGGTATTTGACTGTGATGCATATGTTCATGTTCCAAAGGAAAACAGGAGTAAGCTAGATAATAGGGTCGAAAAGTGAATCCTTATTGGATACAAATATGGTCTCAAAGGTTATAAGATTTGAAACCTAGAAACTAAGAAGGTAGTGTATAGCCGAGATGTGGTATTTAGAGAAATGAAGGATGTTATAAAACAGGAAGTCCTACCAAGTAAGGAAGAACCAGAGAAAATAGAGTTTGATTTAAAATATTATGAGTCAGACTCTACAGAATAATGGGAATTAGAAGAAGAATATCCTCATACTCCAGTATTGAGGAGATCGGTTCAAGAAAGAAGGCTACCAGAAAGGTATAATCCATCTGATTTCCATTCAAATTTTTCTTTGTCTATTATTGATGATGATCCTAGAACTGTCAAGGAGGTAGTGGATTCAGAGGATGCAAATCTCTGGAAAAGGGCCATGAATGAAGAAATAACATCTTTAGATAAGAATGAGGCTTGGGATCTAGTGGATTTGCCAAATGGAAGAAATTCCATTGGCAACAAAAGAGTATTTAAAAATAAGTTGAATGAAGAAGGAAAAGTGGAGAAATACAAATCTCAGTTAGTAGCAAAGGGTTATTCTCAAGTTGAGGTAATTGATTTTGGTGATATTTTTTCTCCTGTTGCCAAGTTAACCTCCATAAGATTTTTTTTATATGTTGCTGCTGCATTTGATTTTGAAATAAAACAAATGGATGTGAAGGAATAATTCCTACATGGATATCTAGAATAAGAAATCTATATGAAGCAACCAAAAGGTTATGTTGTGAAGGGAAAGAAGGAGCTGGTATGCAAGCTGAAAAAGTCCTTGTATGGTTTAAAACAATCACCAAGGATGTGGTATCAAAAATTTGATACTTATATGTTGGGACTTGGCTTCACAAGAAGCAAAGAGGATCATTGTGTGTATTTTAAATTAATTGGTGATCATTTGATTTATTTGGTCTTGTATGTGGATGACATGTTG
>JASDQU010102120.1:302164-316162 GCA_032191745.1 Picea mariana
AGATAAAATATGTCGAGACAATATTGTAGAGGTTTAATATGCAGGAATGTAAATCGATCAAGGTTCCTATTCTTGTTGGTGTAAAGTTATATGTGGATCAGTGTCCCAAGACACATGAAGAGGAGGAGGACATGTCTCGTGTTCTATATGCGAGTGTAGTTGGAATTTTGATGTATGAAATGGTATGTACTAGACCGGACATTTCACATGCAGTGGGAGTTTTGAGCAGGTATATTTCAAAACCAAAGAAGGAGCATTGGACATCAGTAAAAAGGGTTTTTAGGTATTTGCGTGGCACTGCTAGCTATGGATTGTGTTACGAAGGAAGACCCAGATTGGATAGAGTGGTGGATATACATGGATTTGTGGATGCAGACTAGGTTGGAGATCTGGATCGCAGGATATCTACAAGTGGGTATGTGTTTAGCCTGTTTGGAGGAGCAATAAGTTGGATGAGAAAAAGACAGGTTGTAGTGGCACTTTCAACTATAGAAGTTGAATACATGGCAACCACTCATGAAAGTAAGGAAGGAGTATGGTTACAAAGATTGTGTTCAGGTATTAGGTTGGTACAACAAGCTGTAAGGATAGATTGTGATAGTCAGAGTGCAATTTTCTAGTGAAGAACCCAACTCATCATTCAAAGACAAAAGCATATTGATATTCAATATCACTTTGTGAGAGACGTGGTTGAAGAAAAGAAATTATTGTTGATGAAGGTGGACACTTTGAATAATTTTGCAGATTCATTAAAAAAATATGTGAGCACTGAGAAGTTCTCTTGGTGTAGAGGATCCATGGGCATTTTTTCCCTAGATGGTTGACTATGTAACCTTGTAACCCCTTGTATGCAAAGAAAACAACAAGTGGGAGAATGTTGGGTATGTGTTATATTCTTTGTCGAGCGTGTAGGGGGGTTTGAGGGGGGGGCGCTAGGCCCCCCCTTGAGGGGTGAAGGGGGGTGAATTCCCCCCGTGCGGGGGTTTGGGGTTAGCACCCCCGAGAAAAAAAAATTGCCTCGGGAAACATGTCACATGTTTAGGTGGTTTTTCAGCACATGGTTTTTGCCGATGGTTTTCTATTTCTGGTTAAGGAATTAGGGTTGTGGACTAATCCAGGTCATTTGGGTTATGGTTTTGGATTTCATTGGATCCTATATGTATATTGTATTGTAAACAATGCAACACACATGAATGAATATAGAATATGTTGGTTTTCCCGGATTGGGTTTCCAGGGGAAAAATCTTCCTGTAATGTTTGTATTTGTCATTGTATCTTTTTTGTTCTTTTACTAAATATAATTTTGGAATAGATATTGTACAAGGTTAAAATCTACAGTGGTTATGTGGATAAATGGATATGTGGACAAAGTGGCCTAGTGGATGCTTCTAAGGAAGCTACTTGAAGAGTATAAATAAGAAGCAAGGGTCTCTTGTAAAGACATCTCTCTTGAGCATATATTGAAGATCTAATATGAGGAAGAGAGTGATTGCAAGTTCTCATGGATGCATAAAAGTTTTCGTAAGTTTGAGATCTTGACGGTGAAAGTTTTGGAAGTTTAGAAACCCTAGTTTCTGAAGGAGGACACGGGTTGTAGTGCGCCTGAATGCGTACATACACGGGCCACAGTGAGGAAGGGCACGTACACACGCGATTTGAAGAAGATCAGAGCGTGTACAATTGAATAAAGTCATGGAGACTTGAGTGTGAGTTGGTCCCAGGTTCCTGAAGGATGAAACAAGTTACATATCTTCATTATATGGGCTCAGATATTCCATAGAAGTTCTAGTATGGTTACATGATTATTTTGATGAATACTCTTGCTTATGGTATGGTGACTGCTTAAGGAATTTTTGGTATGGCTGTTGTGATATGGTTTTATTGGTTCATTGACTGAGTGAGCAACACTCTTATGTTTTAGTACTGATATAGTTTCCATAGTATACTAGTTACTTATACATGATTGAGTAACATTCATATTGTATGGTTGAGGAGAATGAGTAAGTTGTTGGAGAGAATATATGTGTTTTGATTGGTTATGGTACATATTGGATAGTGAAGGGAAGAAGTGGATGTGACATAGGATGTAGAAGATCTGAGTTTTCATGGAGAGAGAAAACCCTAGATCTTAACGAAGCACAGGCAGGCTGTTGTGAGCCAGACCCTGTACATACATGGGTTGCACTATTGGTATGGTGCGTCCATACACATGTTTCGCTACTGACAGGTCATGTACATGTTGATAGATTGGTATCTGTTGAGGATTAAATCCTCTTCTCAGTTGGTGTTGAGTTGTGTAAGTTGAGTCTTGCATTGCAAAGTTGGTGCTCTTGTGGAGTTGTAACTCTATTCAGTTGTTGTTGATAAACCCAAGGATTGTAGTCCATAATAAAAGTAAAATTGCACATACATATTGTTTTCTTTGTGTTCTTTGTGGTGATGGATTATTGATGATATATATTATTGTTATATGTTTTTGATATATGTTCACATACAACTAGTTATAAATGACAGTAATAAGTGATGAGTAAATGGTGATTGCTAACAAAGGATTTTTTGTGAAGGGAAGTTTAAAAAGGAGCCCTACATTGATTCACCCCCCCTCTCAGTGTGGTCGATGTGTCCAACAAGGACTTCATTTTCATTTTCTTTATGCTTCTTGTTTCCCTTTTCCTCTATTGTTGAAGGATTTTTGGAACTAGGGTTCACGCTACCATTAGGGTTTTATGCACTTGGACCCGCTTGCACCTATTCCACCGTTGATAATTATTGATCTACTCTAGTGGTACTGATTTATTCAGTCTCATATGTTGTTACATCCTCCAACTCCAAAAAATGCTATGGTTCTTCCATTCATTCCTTCTTTCTGTCGGACTATCAAGTTACTCACACAAATCCGCTGGGAGTGACAACTTTCAGGGGTGCCATCGAACTTATTGCACTCAATTGATTGAATTCTCCTTGATATATCACCCTTTGTTCGTGCTCTCAAGTTCTCAGTTGCTAAAAATTCACTAAGTGTCGAACTTTCCCGCCCTTTTCCCTTTTTATAGACCTAATTAGTAATGTTCTAACTTATTTTTCACTCTTTTTGGTCATTTGCGCAGTGTCTAATTTTCCTAGGCGAATACTTTCAAAATATGTCGTACCAATTTTTGCACGATGTCATTTTTGAATCACTTATTCCTCTTAATTACTTATTTTTTTATTTTTCTTCATTTTTCTATTTTCATCTTCCTTTTTCTTCTTTTAGCTCCTACTATTTACAATATGTACAAGTCTACTTGTTGCGTTGCAACTATTGAGGCTTAGTAGGTCGACTGTCCCTATACAGTTTCAGACAACTACCATTCACCATTCCTTGCATTCCCTTTCTTGTTAAGTCTTGTAGTTGTATAGCACCTCCATTTGTAATAGAATTTATCTAATATGGCCCTAGATAATGCATTCTAAGCTTCCCTGGGTGTTTCAAGTATTTACTATCATAGAGGAGAACCATATCTCCTTCCTTAAGCTTCTTCTTGATATGTTTTTCATGACATGATTTATCCTTTTTCTTTTGTACCTCTAGATGGAAACCTGCCATGATTATGTCTTCTTATAATTCCATTAGTTGAGCCAAAATTTCATGTGTTGCGTCATTTTCTATCATATATGTAATTGTTGCAATGCGCAGAATTGGCATTAAATAAACTAAGGGAACTAATTCCTCTTGTCCATACACCAATCTAAAGGTTGTTTGTCTTGTCAATTTTTTGTAGGTAGTTCTATAATCCCAAAGTACTGTTGGTACCTTCAAATCCCAATCATCTTTGTTTACATTACAAATCTTTGTTAAGGAATTCTCCAAAATCTTGTTGAAGGATTCCACTGTTCCATTTTCTTGAGGGTGGTAAGGAGTACTCTTCTGGTGGTATATCTTAAACTCTTCAAGAATTTTGTCAATTTTATTGTTGATAAAGTGGTTTCCCTGATCACTCATCAATATCCTTGGACATCCAAATCTTGTTACTACATTTTCAAATAAAAAGCATGATGCAGTGTCTGCACTGCAATCATTTATCGGTGTTTCCTATGCCCATCTGGTTAAGTATTTTTGTGTTGTAATAATGTATCTGGCTCTTGATCTTCTGGCTGGTGGATTAATTGGACCTAAAAAATCTATTTCCCATATATCTAACACTTGTAAATTAAACTATGGTTTTAGTGGCATTTCATCCCTCCTGGATGGCTTCCAACTCTTTGACAAACATCACACTTCTGACAATATTCTTTGGAATCCTTATGAATTTTTGGCCACCATAATCCTGCGTGTAATACCTTTTGTGTGGTATCTTTTTCTGTGTAGTTTCCTCCTACAATTCCTCCATGTGCTTATACCAAAATAATGGGTCTTTCATGCTCCATCACACATCTCCTCAATATGTTATCTGGTCCAAGTTTGTATAAATGACCTGCAATCAACGGATAATATGTATCTAACCACCAAATTTTTCTTCTGCACAATTGTAAATTCTCTTTGTGCAAATCATGTACTCAAAAACTCAATAATGTTAGCAAAATATTCATCTACAATTTGTACTGAAAACAATTGTGCATCTAGAAAGTTATCTTCCAAGTTACTGGGTTCTTCTCCATTTTTTATTATAGACAGGTGATCTGGACCTGCATTCAATCTTCCATGCTTCACCACAACTTCAAAGTCAAATTCCTGAAATAGTAATACCCATCTGCATATCCTTCCCCCCAACATTGGCTTATTAACTAAGTATATCAGAGTTGAATGATCTATAAACATCTTAAAGTGTTGTCCCAATGATTAATGTATGTATTTCTGCAAAGCATGCACCATTGTTAATCCTTGTCTTTCTGTAGTGTTGTAGTTTTGTTCTAAATCTGACATCTTTCTGCTTGCAAATGAAATAGGGTGATCTATATCACCCTCTCCTGGTTGTGTTAATATTGCTCCTAATGCTATTGCAGATGCATCTACATGCACATGAAATTCTTTATCCCAATATGGAAATACTAAAATCGAAACAGTAACCATATTCTCCTTCAAAATATCCAGACTCTTCTAGAAATCATCATTCCACTGGTACTTGGTATCCTTATTCAACAGCTTTTCCATTGGCACAGTGATCTATGCATATCTCCTAATGAATTTTTTGTAGTACCATGTATGGCCCAATGTACTCTTCAACTGGTGCACTAAATTTGGTGGTGGTAAGTTAACTATGACAACAATTTTAGCAAGATCAACCAGCAGACCCTATTTACACACCACATGTCCTAATAAAATGAAAAAAGGTGCACTGAAAATACATTTCTTAATATTTATTGAGATCTTAAATTGTCTACATCTATCCAACATCAGCCTTAATACTTCAACGTGATCTTTCAGCAAACTGAACATTGTCAATCATCCAAGTAAACCTCCAAAAATTTGTGACTAAAGTCCTTGAAAGTTGTTACTACTACTTTTGAAAAACTGGTTGGTGCATTATTCAATCCAAATGGCATAATTGTATATTGAAATGACCCCCACGCTATAAAAAAAAAAATCTTATGTCTATCTTCTGGTGCAATCCTTATCTGGTGATAACCTGAAAATACATATGTAAACAAATAATCTTCTTGACCCCCTACATTTTCCAAAACTTCATCTATAAAAAGGGTAGGAAAAGGATCATGTAGGCAAGCATGATTTAAATTTGTCAAATATACACAGATCTTGATCCCTCCTTGCTTATTTTCTTGCACCACCATAGGATTGATCCATTCTAATTCTTCTACAGGTTCTATAACACCAACTTCTAGCATCTTGTAAATTTATATCTTTGCCTTCTCTTTGTATATTGGATTCAATATGTACGGCCTCTGTCTGATAGGTCTTGCTTCTAGTTTCAATGGGATTTTCATCTCTTCTATATCTCCAGTTATCCCCTTCATCTCTAAAAATTTTGTTGGAAATAATTCATTGTACTCGTGCAGTAATTATGTGATCCTTTCTATTGTCTGATGATCCCAATAATCTCCAATACTAGCCATCTTTGGCATATCTGCAGTTCCAATGTTGACCTTCTTCATATTTAAAGGTGCAACATAATATTTTGATTCCATCTTAGGGATTTCTACCTCTGGGATCTAGATATTGTGCGGAATATACTCTTCTAGTTCTTATGCTTTTGTTACATGATAACAGTGCAGCAATTGTTTGACTCCTAGAAAAATAGGATCCTTCTGCAAATCCTCCCCCACAACACTGGATTGTTGACCAGATATCTGAGTGTAGAATGATCTGTGTACATATTAAAGTGTGATCCTAGTAAGTAGTTTCTAAACTTATACAGTTCATATACTATAGCCAATCCCTAACGTTTTGTTCTGGTATAGTTTTTCTCCATTGTTGATAGTTTCCTACTTGCAAAAGTGATTGGGTGATCTACTCTCCCTCCTCTAGTTGTGACAAGATCATGCCCAATGTTATTGATGATGCATCCACATGTACATGAAATTCCTTGTTCCAGTCTGGGAAAATTAGGATCAGCACAGTTACTAAATTATGTTTCAGTGTATCAAGTCATTTTTGACAATCGTCATTCCAGTAGAACTTTGCATCTTTTTTCAATATTTTTTTCATTAGGGTTGTAATATGCATGTATCCTTTGATAAATTTTATGTAATACCCTATATGACGTGTTATCACTCTATAACTTCCCTTGGTTGTGGAAGGAAAACCCAGAGGTAACCATAAACCAAATTGCAAATTGGAGGCTAGCCCTTCCAATCCAAAGAGGGCTCTCTCTTTTATAACTCAATCAATGACTGAATGGTTATCTAATAGGCGCAATGGATATATCTTCAGTAAATAGGGTTTTAAAATATAGTTGGTGGTAGGTTTGAGGAGAATATAATCATTGGGCATGGAGTCATGAAGTTGGAATACCAATCAAAGTGACCAATAACTAGTGGTAGAGTAGATCGGAGACAAAGGAAAGGTAGACAATGCTTTTCAAGATATTAAACTCGTTGTAGTATGATAGAATAATGAAGGGTTAACATCCCATTAACACAAAGCATCCAAACTGAGATGAATTATGTGCTAACTTTAGATGAAGGAGTGAAAGCATTTAACTTTTATGACTTCAGAGCATATTAAAATGAATTTTGACTTATTCCTTTAATTAAACACTAGAAGAAATCATACATTTAAATTAAAACTGAAGGGAAGATAACATGCACAATAGAATAACACACACTTGAAAGAATCAACACATGAATCTTTGCTAAGAAATACTATGTACTTCTATATTGATCAATTTTTTGTTAATAAAATTTGCATGCAAATAAGACTCCTCTCTCTACAGTCATGAACCCCTTCACACTTGTTTCTTTCATCATATATAGATTAATATTATATTGTATCCCAAAAGGGTCGAAATATTTAGGTTTACCATATTTAGAAGGAGTTACAACATAATAGTAACTAATTACAACATACTCCTATATTTTAGGGTTTAGTTTTTAGTTAACTAATATAACCACGTCATAACTCAACTACATAATTTTGGTGGAAAAATAGTTGGTATTTCTAATCCTCATGATGACTTGACACATTCATTTTAGTTGGTATTTGAATAGGCTCTGACATAGGTTGATTGTACCATTTCGCAACAAACTGGGAAATTTGCTGTGAAATCTATGTTTTCAACAATTTCGTCTTTTCTATCAAATGTAAAAATGGGTTGGGTGACTTGTTGTTAGCAGGTTAATAACATTATAATTCTTCTCCAAAAAGCAATTTAGCAAAACTCGGTTCACTGTTTTCGAGAAAAAACAAAAATGGTTGTAGGTGATGGTGGCTCATTTCTCAAAAACACTGAAGTATTTTTACTTGAAATTAAATATCCTTTTTCATATTACCTTGATGCATCTTCCCTAAATATTTTGTGGAAAATATGCACATGGTTTAAAATTTATGATGAAAATACACTTTCACAGCAAAACTGTTGCTACAGGAAATTTCGCAGTGTGCCTGTAATTCATTGCAAAATCTTTGTTTTCTAACTATCTTCCCTTGAAACCTGATTTTGACTTGTGCAGTATTTATGATGGTATTAGCCTTTTCATTTGATGAAATTAGACCGTACCATACTTTCTCCATATCTAAAAAAATGATCTAAACAAAGGATTTCAAAACCTAGTTTCAAGCATGGATATTAGGGTTTTCTTTAAATTGGTAACTTGTTTGCCAAAAAGTTTTATCATTCACCCACTATGTCAAAAACTTCCTTTGTACTCTTTTGGGATTAAACTGACCCTATTAAACCAAACCCAATTCATAAATGGATGGACCTAAATGATTTGTCATAGAAAACTAACCCTAGGACCTTGACACATGGTCTTTAAATACCAAGACATGACCACAAGACTCAATAATAAATATAACAAGATGTATAGACATTTGTAAAATTATACACACACTAACATAGGATCCAACTGGGGATGTTTTCCTCACTGCGAGGTAGCAAAGAACCCGATGACCAAGTTCCTTCATCCATTGGGATGATTCCAACTCAAAGACTACAACCTATACCAATCCTAAAATGAACCAAATCCACTCTTCAAACTGAAACCAAAACTATACATTATTGGAAAAAGATGCTCAAACTGCAATCTAAAAATAGACATGTTGAAAGGGATGCTCAAATTTGCGAGCTTATTCAAAACACTCCTACCTACTAACTGAAACAGAAGTTTCTCAATCAATTGAAGTCAAAGACCCAATGCAACCATGCAAGCATCTTGTCCACTAATTTACCTCCTTGTATGTGTTTATTCGGGGGTGAAAAGAAAACCCCACTTAATGGCAACTCAAATAAAAACTTGCAAACAAATTCAAATTTAACAAAATCTACAAACTATGGCCTACTCACTATTTCCAAACATACTACAAAAGGATCATCATAAGAATGCAAACTAATCTCACTTTGTATCAATCTTCCAACTTCTCTCTTTCTTTCATGAAAATCCAATTGTTGGTTGTCATGGAAAGGGTGAAAATTTTCATGAAATTGTTGCAAGAAAAAACCTTATGGACAAGAAAACAATATTGGTTTTAATACTAGCTCTTCATCATCCTCATTTCCAGGCCCACAATTGATCAAAGGCTGAGAATATTTACTGCAGAAATCCTCCAAATAACAAACTACATGATTATTGAATACCTGAAAAGGTTGTTGTTGTTCTAGTGATTCTATATGATTTTGCACCAGCTTAAATTCCTTTTCTTCATTTATGATTTTAAAATTTTCTTTCAGCAATTTAAATGAAGAAAATCACAAAGTCAAAGAGTTTTCTTCAAAAGACTCAGTACTTTCCTCATTTTCAATAGCATAACTGTTATATATGCGCTGAGTGTTTTCATCTGACTGTTGAAAAGAATTATTTTCTAATGCAGTTGGTTGTTTCAAACAATCAACATCATAATCATCATCATACTCATCATATATGGGTAAATAATAAACCACTGCATTATCATCAACAAGAAAATTTAGGACAAAATCTCTCTCTTCAACAAGTTGATCTTTATCCTTTGCAAAAACCTCATCATTAAAAACTTCGAAGAAATTCATGGCATAATCAGTTCTCTGCTCATGATTAAAAGGATCCAAATCAATAGTTTTTTGATCATGATCATTCTCTTGTTCCTCAACATTTTAAATCTCATATTAAGTCTGATCTGAGAGTTTTCTATAAGCTTTAAGATTATCCTCTATCTCTTGAGCATCAAAAATCATCTACTACAAGGTAATAGACCTCCTCTCCATCAAAAGGAAAGCCAGATCTGGATGAAAAGTTGTTGCATAATACAGCATGGAAGTAGCTTTAGAGGGTTGGATCTCTTTAGGCATTCTATAATAGAAACTAAAAAATCTCCTACTGAACATAAATATAGTTTCATCCTTCTACCTCTTCATAGCATGAAACTCAGAAAGATGTTGATCCCAAGACTTCCTCTCACCCCAAAACCTCAGAAAGACATCATTTAGTTCCTCCCATGAATTTATTGATTCAGGTTGCAAATGCCTAAACCATTCCTTGGTATCCCCTTGTATTTACTGAGAAAAGGATCTCACACAAACATCATCATGCTCAACTTCAAAAAGGTCAGTGAAATGCTCAAAATATTGGACATGTTTTTCAACTATAAGGTTGTCAAATTCTCCTTCAAATCTGGGAAGGTATTTGTAATGCTTCGTCGGAAAATCATGAAGGAAATGAGGTAATTGAATTGGTCTGTATCTGTCTTGGATATTGGAGGGTTTTGGATTAATCACAAGAGATATAATATCAGCCTCAATCTCATGATGCTCACCAACTTGGCTATGGTCATCACATGACTTATATGGAAGACTTTGATCAAGATCAGTGATACAAGAAGGAGATATATTTACAGCTTTTAAAGAAGGATATACAAGTGGAGTTCTATGGTATTCATTCAAATACAATAATAAATTGAAAATACTTTTGATATGCTCGGGAAAGTACAATAAATAATTGACAACAAAGAATATTACATCTTGGATAAAACTCAAGATTTGATACATGATTTTCTCGTATTGTCCTTTCATGTCTCTATCAGTAAGGCTCATCCTCTAGTGGAGTCTTTAAATTTGATTGAAGCTTGATAGGAGTCACCAAGTGAATGGTACACAGCCACTTACATGTTTGACCTCTATTCACCATCAGAAGTTAGATATGGATCTTGTCGTTCTTTCCCAGGGAAGATTTTACCTTCGCTCCCCGACACCAGTGCCAAAATTTTATCACTCTATAATTTCCCTTGGATGTGGAAGGAAAACCCATAGGTAACCACAAACCAACTTTCATATTGGAAGTTATCCCTTCCAATCCATAGAGGGCTCTCTCTTTTATAACTTGATCAATGACTAGCTGGTTATATAATAGGCATAACGGCTAGATCTTTAGTAAATAGGGTTTTCAAATATAGTTGGTGGTAGGGTTGAGGAGAATATAACCATTGGGCATGGAGTCATGAAGCTAGAATACCAATCACAATGGCCAATAATGGGTGGTAGAGAAGATTAGAGACAAAGGTAAGGTAGACAATGTTTTTCAAGCTAGTAAACTTGATGTGGTATGGTAGAAGAATGAAGGGTTAACAACCCATTAACAAAAAGCATCCAAATTGAGATGAATTTTGTGCTAACTTTAGATGAAGGAGTGAAAGCATTTAATTATTATGAATTCAGAACATATTAAAATGAATTATGAATCATTCCTTTAATTAAACACTAGAATAAATCATACATTTAAATGAAAATTGAAGGAAAGATAACATGCACAATAGAATAAAACACGCTTGAAAGCATCAACACATGAATCTTTGCTAAGAAATATTTTGTACTTTTGTATTGATCAAATTGCAGCTAACAAAATTTATATGCACGCAAGACTCCTCTCTCTCCAGTCCCGAACCCCTTCACACTTGTTTATTTCATCATATATAGAGTCATATTACATTATATCTCAAAAGGGTCAAAATATTTAGGTTTACCAGATTTAGAAGAAGTTACAACAAAATAGTAACTAATTACAACAGACTCTTATATTTTAGGGTTTAGTTTTTAGTTAACTAATGCAACCACATCATAAGTAAACTACATAAATGTGGTGTAAAAACATATGATCTTTCAAATCCTCATGATGACTTGACACATTCATTTTATCTGGCAGTTGAATAGGCTCTAACATAGGCCAACTGTGCCATTTCGCAACAAACTGGGAAATTTGTTGTGAAATCTATGTTTTCAACAATTTCACAGTGAACTAGTAATTTTTCCTTTTCTCCCAAATGGATAACTAGGTTGGGCGTATTTTTTTTTAGAAGGTTAATAACATTATAATACTTCTACACAAAAAAATTGAGCAAAACCCAGTTCACAATTTTCAATAAAAACCCAAAATGGTTGTAGGTGATGGTGGCTCATTTGTCGAAAACGGTGAAGTATTTTTACTTTGAATTAAATAGTCTTGTTCATATTACCCTGATGCATCTTCCCTGAAAATTTATGTAAAACGGGCATACTGTTTAAAATTTATGATGAAAATACATTTTCGCAGAAAAATTGTTGCTACAGGAAATTTCACAGCGTGCCTGTAATTCAATGTGAAATCTTTGTTTTCTTATTGTCTTCCTTTGAAACCTGATTTTGACTATGTGAAGTATTTATGATGGTGTTATCCTTTGCATTTGATGAAATTAGACCGTACCATACTTACTCCATATCCAAAAAAATGATCTGAATGAAAGATTTCAAAACCTAGTTTCAAGCATGGATATTAGGGTTTTCTTTAAATTCGTAGCTTGTTTGCTCAAATGTTATATCCTTTACCCACTATGTCAAAAAATTCCTTTGTATTCTTTTAGGCTTAAACTGACCCAATTAAACCAAACCCAATTCATATATGGATGGACCTAAATGATTTTTCATAGAACACTAACCCTAGGACCTTGACACATGGTATTTAAAGACGAGGACATGACCACAAGACTCAACAATAAATATAACAAGATGTTTGGACATTTGTAAACTTGTACACACACTAAAATGAACCAATGTCGCACATAGATGTTTGATTGATGTCGGTGCCTGTAAGTCCAGAATAACTGCAATCTTTGTGGGGTCGACTATTAAGACTTGTTTTCATACCACATGTCCTAATAATATTCCAAACGGTGCGCAAAAAATACAATTATTTAGGTTTAAGGATATTTGGTGTTGCCTACACTCATCTAACATCAATATTAGCAATTCGACATGATCTTGTAACAGGATAAATACAATCTAATCATCCAAGTAGACTTCGAGAAACTTGTGAATAAACTCCTTAAATACTGCGACAATTACTCTTGAAAATACTGCAGGTGCATTCTTTAACCCAAACGGCATTAATGTGTATTGAAAACTTCAGACCCATTTTGTTGCAAAAGTAGTTTTGTATCTATATTTTGGAGCAATTCTTATCTAATGGTAGCCTGAGAAACCATCTATGAATGAATAGGCTTCCTGTCCTCCTACATTTTCAAGTACTTCATCTGTAAATGGATTTGGGAATGGATCGTGTAGGCATGCATCATTCAGTTTCCTCAGGTCAAAGTAGATTCTTATACGCCCCTTTTCTTGTTCTGCACTACCAAGGGACTTATCTATTATAACTCCTCAACTGGTTCGATGACTCCTTCCTTCAACATGCGGTCTATTTCCTCCTTTAATTTTTTATTATATCTTGTATTCAACCTATAGGGTCGTTGTTTAACTGGTTTAGCACCTGAATTTAGTGGGATCCTCATCTCCCTTAGCTCACTTTCTATCCCATTCATATCTAAGAATGTAGTATAGAATAAGTCTTTGTATTCACGTAATAGATCTGCTATATTTTCTACGGTTTCCTCATCCCAGTAGTCTCCTATCTATGCAAATTTAGGGCATTCTTCTGCCCCGATATTAACTTTTTGTATCTTGATTGGTTGTGTGTATGTTGTATATTCTAGCTCTAGAACCTTTATTGTTTGTTCCCCTTCTATTTTTGGTACTTGGATGTTGTGAGGATCTTCATCATCCTGATCCTCCTGTGTCACATGTTGGTTATGGAGCTCGATTATCTTCCTGATTTTGAGGTCTTTGTTTTCAGTCATGTTTATACCCCATGAATACTTTACACCCCAAAATAATGTACATTCATCCACACGAGGGAGTGCAGGGGGGAGTTACCCCACTGCGAGGTCCGTGTTTGAAAAACAGGACCGTGGAGCAATAAAATAAAACAAATGCAGAAACAAAACACAGAAGACACACAATACAAGAGAGACACAGATTTACGTGGTTCACCCAATGTGGGCTACGTCCACCAGAGAAATTGCCAGGTCCTTCCTTTATTATTATCCAGCAAATGAAGGGATACAACCTA
>JASDQU010102120.1:316421-328806 GCA_032191745.1 Picea mariana
CGAACCATAGTCCACCACATCAGTGGAACTCCCACACACTACTCTAGGATTCGCTCATCCTGGATGCACGACCACATGCCCTTAGGCACTCCCTATAGCACCACCTCCAAGCGGTAGCGAATATCCTCAAAATCTCCCTCGGCCTCGACCGGAGGAGCATGCGATGGCCCTGCACCAGGGTCGTCAAAATGGCATCTCCTAGCCGCTCTCTCATCGCCATCTGGTCTCACCTCAACATCCTCATGCCATCGTCTCTCTCCCGCCCGCAGCTCTCCCTGCGGAGGCCTCACCGGCCCCTGATGAGCCGACGCTCTAACCAACTCAACCTCACACCTGCGAGGTCCCACATCTGCACATACAAACAAACAAAGGATTGCATCAGCATCCATCTATACATAATACATAGGTCATACTATCTCAATATCAAAATATCAAACAAAATCACAACAGACCTCAGTGGTCAAACACCTCTCCTAGAGTTAACACCATATCCAGATCACCCTGGAAGTCCACCCCACAGTACAGATACTGTAGTATGATCTGCAGCCTCTGCTACCACACCTATGCAGCCTTGGCCATGAGAAAATGGCCACCCTCACCACCACCATGGTGAATCAAAATCCTCGACCACCGCATTAGTCATGACTCTCGCGCACCAGGTATGCCCAATAACACTCTAGGGCACAACATCAACACCCTCTCCAAAAACCAGGCAACCAAGATGGACCCAAAAGAAAAGTCCCATGAGTCCGCAACCCGACACCTGTTGAGCTGCCCTACCATCTTGGTATGCAGCATCAAGCCCCAGGCAAAATTATCTCTTGCCAGTGCCCTCTCCACAATCCTCAGCTGACCACCATTGATCCGCTAAGTCGCGAGGGACCCATATACCCTCACAATCATCGCTGCTACACAACGATGAACTAAAGCATCCATAGCCCCGATACTCACCATGGAGCCCGACATAAAATCATCTCTCAAACAATACCTCTGGCCTAAGGTAGCCAACTGCCCATCCCCAGGTAATACGGGCTCCGTCGATAAGGACGTTCCCCGGAAAGGGAGCCCAGTCAGAAAATACACATCCTCCACCGCAATGAAGGCTAGCTGCTCACCCCGCACCATAAAACAATGCATATCTGGACTCCACATCCGGATCAAGAACTGTAGGAGGTAATCTTGGGCCTGTATCAAGGGGCACTCAAAGAACTTCAGCAGCCCACAAGCTGCCAAAGTGGCACGAATCGCTGGCTCCTCAATAGCCACAGCCTCCCTAAGTTGTGACCAATCCCTCTCTCTCCAGTGAACCAGCATCATCCCAATGATCACCTGCAACCACATAACCCAGTTCTCGATTAGCCAACTCGAACATAAACACATTAAAATATCCAAAAAAGATGATTTTTGCACCCGTCAGCCTTGCCCCCAAGGTGCAGTTGTTTAAACCTACATGCGTGCACATATGCGCGCCTGTTCACCCCACAGGTGCACACACATGTGCGCCTATTCATCCCATAGGTGTGCATGTATGCGCGCCTGTTCACCCCACAGGTGCGCACACATGCGCGCCTGTTCATCCCATAGGTGCGCATGTATGCACACCTGCCGGACATACAGAGGTGCCTTCATGCGCCCCTGTCACGTACACAGGCGTGCATCGTAGCGTGCATGTCCACTACATAGCTGTGCACCCATGTGTGCATATTTATGGATTGCCCACACACTTGGGGGCCCACACCCACAAAACTCCCTGTACGACCCTTCGTACAGGACTTGCCCACAAATAGAAAACCTAAATCTATGCAGGATGATAAGACCACTAACCTGAAGATCGCTAGTACTGAATCGACTGCCTCATTCTCTCTGAATCTACAAATCTCCTCTGACTATCTCTCATCCAATCACTCTGATAGCAGGTACAAATGAGGTGGCAATTTGGGCCCTACGACTATATTTTCCAAACTTCTCGACCCCATTCCGGGAGATCTGTTTGTTCATTTTTCAATCCATCTTTAGCCACGGGATCATCATCCCGTCCTCTACATCAAGATAGTCCTTGGGCCACTTTTCATCCATAGCCCCTGGGGCGCCATTTTTTCATTCCCCATTCAGGTACGCATGCACAAGTTCAAAATTATCAAATAAATGATTGTATGTTCGATTCTCTTCAGATATTGTTCATGTCGGGTATTTGGTTTTCATGTGTGCAGGTACTTGGTCATCATCCACTAGCACAACCCCTTTAGGTATATAATCAACACTGGCATGTAATCATTCCCTCTGAACCTCAGTTGCATCTCCAGTCACACCCCTCGAAATTTTCCTTTAGGGTCTCTATCTCCGGCTCTACAGTACTGTCACCACCACTTCATTTTGGCACTGTCACCCGGTAGCACTGTTCCCCACATGAGTTGTCCCATTCATAGTCCCCCTTGGCACTTTGACACTCATGCTGCTTTCACCCCTTAGGGTTGGGAGTCTCGATAGTCTTACACATTTTCGAGAATCAACCACATACTCATTCTCCTCATTTTGCTAGCTTTCCCAATGGACTCCCAGGTTATCTCTTCAAGGTTCTATATTGAATGTGCCTCCGCAGTATCATTAACCATCCATTTCATCCACCATAAATTTTTCCATCCACAAATTTCCCTCCATTCTATTTACCTCATAGAGAAACCCACCCATGGGGCCCCCAACCTCCACCAGTTCTCCACACAAATTGCGCCCTAACCGACACAACCATCTTGCATTCGGGAACCCGTTTCTGTATTCGTACACTCATCCCAAATTATTCTTTATTCATTTGGTAATTGTAAAAAACCTTTGTTTCTAGCATTTACATATCTTTGTGTCATCACCTTTGGCGACCTTCTTTCTTTTTTGGCAAATGCAACCCATGTCTCCCTTGGTTGGGGCACTCCTTATCATCTACTCCTTTTGACATCGTCCATAAACTCTGAGTATCCCACAGGCCACCTACCTCTGCTCTCTGAGTTTGTTCACTTTGTCCCACCTCTCGCACAACTTATCCCACGTCTTGTTGTCCCCCTGACACTCGACCTAGTTGAACGGTTGTGACCACTTATACTTCACATATATCCCCAACCAAGGGAAGTCTTGAGTCTCCACACATCTTGAATTTGTCCTTGTACATCCTCAGTTCCTAATCTCACCTAGTAGATTTCACGAAGCCCTTTTCTTCTTAGATTCATGTCCCTCTTTTTTGTCGACATCAACACAGTTTCTAGAAGGGCGACAGTGTCTTGACTCTCATTACCTTTCCAATGAGAAGTCTCGGACGACATAGGGAGAACCATTATTTCTCCCTGCTATCATTGACCCCCATAACATTCGACTTCAACACTTTCTCATGTTACGGTGGGTCTTACTTTGTGACTATTGCAGTTGTTTCTTATATTCGTCGAAGACCTCTGAACTTGGCTGGGCTATCCATGCCCATAGCATCCATGATACTTCTTCGAAGTGTCCTTGCCTACTATTCAGAGTATGTTCCTCATTAGACTTGTCCTCTTCCTTTATCAAAACCGCCCCTGAGGGCGCTGCAGTGGTCTACATCAACACACAGTTTCAGTTACTATACAACACCCTTTTTTTAGTTACATGACACGAGCATGGGGCATGCCCACCTTGTTTGTACACAAGTTATCTTACACACCTTGCAAAAAGTCGGGTCCTACAGGTTCCCTTCTCCCTCCAACAAGTCACTCTTGATATTATCACTATCGCTCTTTCTTACAACGATACTCTCAGTAGAAGAAACAATGATGAATTTCGGCTATACGTATGCTCCTAACCTCATCCATCAGGGGGCATCTGTTATCACTGAAATTTCGTCCGAAAATTCTTATAGGAATCCAACATCTTCAAACAGCTATGAGTCCACCCATGGACCAAAAATTACCAAAAAAGCTTTTCCAAAAGGTCCAAAACTATACAACCAGTTATAGAATCAAGGTGTTCTATGACTACACAGGGCGCGTGCGCACATGCGACATCTAGAAATGCAAGAAAAGCGCACATGCGCACGATGCATGACTGTGGACGCTAAAAGCCACGCACACCTAAGAATGGTGCATTTATGATGTTGATCGGCCTCCCACCCACTTCTGGTTCAGATTTCAAGTTGATTTGACACCCAAATCTCGGCTAGATCCGACTGGGTGGTTGGTCAAAGACCTAAAGGTGCCCTAAACAACCCATTTTCACACTAAAAGTTAGTTGCACAATACCTCAAAGTGATGCTATAAAACAGGCCATGGGTGCACTACATTTTCAAGGAATTCATTTGCAAGGTTATGCTGCTGCTGCTATTCTCTTAGGGAATCCTCTTTTCTCATCAAGAGCATACTAGCACCATTCCATTTGGGCAATCCACATCACCTTTTGAGTGGGTTAGCTTGGGATTCTTTCACCATTTCTTTCAAGTTTCAAAGTTGTAAGAAGAGCTCAATTGTGGGGGTCCAAGAGCCCTCCCTTGGAGGAAGAAGGGACCCAAAGTCCTCTTTCTTCTCGGTGTTTTCTTTTCACTAATACAATCCTTTCCATTGGTGACATGAGTCTTGTTTGTTTCTTATTCTTATGTCCTTATGATCAATAGTTTAGTTGTTCTTTCCTTTATTAGTTTAATTCTTAGTGTAGTCTTTTATGTTTATTTTTCTAACCCTTTCCTTCACTGCTATCTTTCTTAGCTGACCCAACTAAGCTTGTAAGCACCTCTATTTTTCCCATTCAGGTGACAAAAGAGGTGCAACACTGGGCCCTGAATAAAATCATAGTCCAAAACCTTACCCAATTCCCTGAATCGATGACCTCCTTGATCAGCTCATGGGGGCCAAATACTTTAGTAAGATTGATCTGAAGTTTGGCTACCATCAAGTCCCAATAGAACAGACAGATATATGGAAGACTGACTTCAAGTCAAAAGAAGGTCTTTTTGATTGGATGGGCATGCCCTTTGGTTTGACAAATGCTCCAGAAAATTTTATGAGGATGATAGATGATATCCTACAACATTTCACCAATAATTTTGTAGTGGTGTATCTAGATGACATCCTCATCTACAACAAGACTTGGGTGGAACACTTGCATCATATTCAGTAGGTTCTGCACACCCTGCGATAGCACAAACTATATGCAAACTTGGAAAAATGCTCCTTCGGCATGGAAAGGGTCCATTACTTAGGATACATTGTTGATCAACATGGTGTGCATGTGGATCCAACCAAGATCTAGGTCATCCATGACTAGCCAACCCCAACCACACTCATTGAACTTCAGAGCTTCTTGGGCCTCGCCAATTTCTATCACAGGTTCGTGTTGTGATTCTCTCATATCGCATGGGCCCTTAGCCAAGTAACTAGGGGTGGCGGTAAGACAAAATTTGTGTGGGGCTCATCCCCAATACTTTCATTACCGAACCTGCAACATCCCTTTGAGATCGAGACATATGCTTCAGACTATGTTGTGGGTGTCATTTTCACTCAACAAGACCACCCCGTGGCATATCATAGTGAGACACTATCAGATGTTGTCCATAAGTACCCTACTTACAACAAAGAAATGTACTCCATTTTGCAATCCTTCTGCCAGTGGAGACATTACATTCTTGGGAAGGAGAAAATCATCCACATTGATCACAAGCCACTACAGTTCATGCAGACCCAAGGAAAATTGCAGAATGACCGCCATCAGAAGTGGTCAACATACTTACAACAGTTCCACCTCAACATCAAGTATAAAATAGGAAGTACTAATCGAGTTGTTGACTGCCTTAGCCGACCTCCAGTCATGACACTCACCACGATGCTAGACTCTTGCGGCCACGAGACCTCTGAATGACCCCATCTCTACGAGACAGACCCCAACTTCTCCACCACCTACCCAATGTTAGACACCAACTCAGTGGTTGCTAATTTCCATCTTCAGGATGGGTTGTTGTGTCATCTAGGCCATCTCTACATTCCATCAAGCGAGAACACAAAGTTTATTTGGGAAGATCACTACAATTGGGTGGCAGGACACTTTGGCATCGAAAAGACAGTGGTAGTGTTGTAGAAACATTTCTATTGACCGAAACTTTGACAGGATGTTGACAAGTATATCAGGTCCTGCACTGCTTGCACTATTTCCAAACCGACCACTAAGAAAAAATGCTTGTACACCCCTCTGCCTACTCCTAACAAGCCATGGGAATCCATCTCAATGGACTGCATGTCAGGCCTCCTGTCTACGAAGACTGGAAATGACTATGTTTTTGTGGTTGTTGATCACTTTTACAAGATGGTGATTCTATTTGTCTGCAAGAAGAACATCACAACAGAAGCCACTGCTAAGATCTTCTTTGAACAAGTATGGGTACATTTTGGGATTCCACAAACCATTATCTCAGAATGTGATAGTCGGTTCCTCAACTCATTCTGGTTGAGCCTTTGGTCACTGTTGGATACCAAGATCGCCAAATCCACTTCCTTCCACCCCCAGATAGATGGCCAAATTGAGATCGTCAATCAGATGCTCGTACATATCCTGCGCATGTACAATTCAAAACACCCCTGCACATGGGATGAGAGTCTTCCCTATGTCCATAATAGCTACAAATGAGCCCTGCATATCTCAACTGGCCACAACCCCTTTCAGGTGGGGTTGGGATTCCAACCATTGGGCCCCATGGATGTTGCACTACCCTTGGTGACCACCTCGGTTGACTCATCCCTGCTCCACCAGAAGCTGACAAATCCACCCGATTCATTGAGTGGATCCAGCACATCCACCAATAGGGTCAGGATATTCTACAGAAGTCTAATTCCAAGTAGAAGCGGGGCCATGATCAACATCGGGTGGCACATAAATTTCAGGTGGGCGAAAAAGTTTGGTTGCATTTGCAGAAAGAACGCCTTACAGGGCCCCATCGGTAGCTTTTCCCACTCCGTTATGTGCCATACACCATCACCAAGGCTATGGGTGACAATTATTTTTAGCTCAACATTCCCCCCTTCCTTGGTCTGCATCCAGTCTTCAACATGAATCTCCTTCGACCATATTTCCCACCATTATTGGACACCTTAGAGATAACAGAGCAGTTGACACCAACAAAGATCAACCCTAACTGCATGCAACATGCATCCAATGACTAGATTGTGGACACACATATCAAGGGCACTTGACAACAAAGGATTAATCTTTATCGAGTCATCAAAGTAGGACAGCTTTTGCACCAAGGCAAGTGGCTCACCCGGGGCCAAATTCAGCTAAAATTTCCTCATCTAATGGGGGAACTCAATGAAATGGAGACCATTGATTCCTAAGGAGGGAGAATTGATCTAGGTGGATATTGGTGGCCACCCACCTATTCCACTGGCTCGGAAAACAATTTTCCACCTTGGCAGTTTTTCGGGTTCCAAACTTCTGGGGCTGTTATGAGGCCCTAAACAATGTTTTTTGGGGATTTGGGGCCCAAGTGACTGTAGGAGGCATTGTCCTGGGCTAGTCGAAAATTGTTCTTCTCGGTTATACCTTTCCAACTAGTTATCGTGTGCCTAAAACAAAGATCGTATGCAAAAGTTATGACCCTGGGAAGTTGATGCACTAACTTACCCAAATGGGGCTCACATGACTTTTGGCACTTCATCTCCTAGGGTTAGGTTTTTGGATGTCTAGGTTTTTTGAAATTATTGTTTATTGTAAAAGGACTTCAGAGCCTCATTGCAACCATCTTCTTGTGAATGAGCGCAGCCGTCACATCTCTTCTTAGAGATAAGTCGCCACCATTCCAGCAAGCTTGCTGTTAGAAAAACAGGACCACGGAGCAATAAAATAAAACAAATACAGAAACAAAACATAGAAGACACACAATACAATAGAGACACAGATTTACGTGGTTCACCCTGTGTGGGCTACGTCCACTAGAGAAATTGCTAGGTCCTTCCTTTATTATTATCCAGCAAATGAAGGGATACAACCTACAGCAAAACCCACTGTAACTTCCTCTTCTTTCTCTCACAGTCTCCTCTCTCAGAATACAATATTCACCATCAACCATAGCCGCAATACATTTCCCTCATAAAAGAGGGTTGCCTTCTAGGGCAAAAAACCCTAACATAATCTCTACCGTTAGATCTGCGACCTTATAATGAATGGTCTAGATTTACAATGAAATTACAATATACTTTTATAAGGCAATTTTTTCTTCGGGGGCTTCGCCCCCGAACCCCCATCAGGGGACGCTGCCCCTAAACCCCCGCTGGGGGGTTGCTTGCCCCCAGACCCCCCAGCCAGGGGGATGGACCCCGCAGAGGGGCTAGCCCCCCTCTGCACTCCCCCGCATGGAAGAGTGTACATACTTATGGGGTGTAAATACTTCATGGGGTATAAACACAATTGAAAGAAAGGACCTTTGAATCAGGAAGATAATCAGGCTCCACAACCAACAGAAAGTATATCCATGGATTTCATCACCGGGTTGCCCAGAGCATAGGGGAAAGATTGCATTTTCATGGTGGTAGACATGTTGACGAAGTTTGCACACTTTTTTCCCATAGCCACAGACTTCAGTGCTGCACAGGTGGATGAATTATTTTTCAGAGAGGTGTTCAGACTACACGGCCTACCCAAAACGATCATCAGTGACAGGGACAACAGATTCATGAGTACGTTTTGGTAGGAGTTGTTCAGATTAGTGGGTACGACATTGACTCCTAGTACTAGCTATCACTTTCAGATGGATGGTCAGACTAAGATAGTCAACAAATGGGTGGAAGGTTACCTCATAAACTACGTAGCAGGACAACAGAAAGCATGGGTCAGATGGTTACATTTGGGAGAATATTACTACAACACCACCCAACATATGTCCATTGGAATGTCACCCTTCATAGCTTTATATAGCTATGATCCTTTATCATTTGTGCAGATTGCATTTGGTGACAGCAGGGCTCCGATGGTACAGGATTGGATACCGCAGAGCCAAGACATTCTTAGGGAATTGAAGGATCATTTACAGAGGGCACAAAACTAGCAAAAGGTTCAAGAAGACAAGAACAGAGTTGATCGTACCTTTGGGGTTGGCGATTTAGTCTATTTGAGGTTGCAACCATACAGGCAGGCCTCCATTAAAAGAAGCGGAGAGGAGAAACTGTAGCCACGTTTCTTTGGACCTTACAAAGTCAACAAGAGGATAGGGGCAGTAGCTTATGAGCTGGAGCTTCCACAGGGTAGCAAAATTCACAACGTCTTCCATGTCTCGTGCCTTAAGAAAGCCCTCGGTCAACACCTCAGGCTTATTGAGGCATTACCTCCCATGGATGAGGATAGACAACTTGTTTTGATTCCAGAGGAGGTGTTAGAAGTCAGAGAGAAGAGGCTCTGAAACCGAAGCATCAAGGAGTATCTGATCAGGTGGAAGGATTTACCCATTGAGGATGCCACTTGGGAGCAGAAGCACGTGGTTAGAGAAGTAGGTTTGGAATTTCTTGAGGAAAAGCAATTTCAAGCAGGGGAGATTGTAATGTCCCCCACCGCTTAGAGAGGTGATGAGGAGACTCAGTGGCCTGGGAACCCCCACTAGGTCATAGTCTCACACTGAGGGGGGCAAATTCAAGAAGTTAAAAGTTATATTTTTAAGTTGACTTAAGAAAGGAAAATGATAAAGGAGTAAAAGATAAATCAACAGAAGAATAGAATATTAACCCTGGGAGTTAGCCTAACTCAACAGAGAATTAGAAGGAAAAGTATAAGTAAGAGGCTAGGGCGCACCTATTACTCATTCTGGTTTTGGATTAGCATTTGCTATTGCTCTTGAGCATTCAGTTTGGGGGTTTTGCTATACAAACCCTTGTGAGCAACTCAGTGGTGAAATATCCACTCACCTTGTTCCGCATATTAGTCTCGGGGATGAAAGACTCGTCCACACCATTCTAGTCTCATCCCATCTCCATATAGCACTTCAGAAGATAGCAGGTCGTACTGTTCTTGTGTTTCTAGCAAGGGTGCACCATCATCTAGAGGGAGGTTTGATCCAGCTTATCCTGAGGGCCTGCGGCCATTCCAACAGTTGGGTTTTGTTTGCCGGGGAAGGACCATCAGTTTGAGGGATTTTCTTGAGGGTTATCATCATTCTACATTTGTTTGTAGATTGGGACATCTTGGAGCCATAGGGGACATCCTGTGATTTAGTAAAACTTAGATCTAGGGAGATCTTCTTGAGATCTAAGTCCAAAAATTCTCCCAAGAGATTCTCATAGTCCGATCTATATTCTGGGAGAGTTTTAGAGCATTTGGAGGCCTCTTTCATCAGGGTCGAACCAGCTATGGTTTCAGTCATCTAGTGGGGTGCACCATTCAATGGAGGAATTCAGATCTACGGGGTTTGAGAGTGGATTTGGGAATTTGGACATCTGGGTTGTCCTTACAATTGCCCGATCTATCATTTGGCATATTTCTCGGAATGATTGGACACTTTTGGTAGCAGGGAAAAATTATTAATGGCTTCAGCATTCTAGCAGGATGTGGCACTTTCCATCTTGGAGGTTGAGTATTGGTACAACTCAGATCTACTTGATTCAGTCTTCATTGTATATCCAGCCTTTGGAGGCTTATTTTGTATTGTCGGGAGCATTTTGTAGCAGCTCATATCTATTGCTTGTACGACCATCTGAGGTTTATGCCAGATCATCCATCTATTGTATTGATCTTACATTGCTCATAATAAAAAGGTTAGATCTTGCTTGTGCTTCTACATCTTGAATATATTGTGATCTCCATGTGTTGATGAATCTTGTATGCACTTAATAACTCAATAAATTAGTAGTAGTTAGTGATTCCAAGAAAGAATTTGGCTTGAGATCATTACAATCACTATCCCCTATTTTGTGAGTATTTGGCATCTGGAGCCCCAAGCCCTTTAAAGAAAATTACCTTACCATGGTGCAAGGTATGTAGAAAGAGACATCGCCCTGGAGAATGATATTACATGAAAAAATATGTCCAGACACCCACAAATATGTATTTCACATTCTGTAAGTCAGTGGGGCATGATGATAGGGACTGTAGGGCCTATGACCTCATGCATGAAAGGTCAAGGGATATATACAAAATTCAAGGTGAAGTAAAACAAGAAGGAAACACTATGCAATATAATTCTCCAGGAAGAGGAAACTTCAACCCGCGTGGTGGATTCAGAGGAAGAGGACAAGGAGGAGGTATGGGTCGAAGTAGAGGCCAAATCATTTGTTATAACTATGCACAACTAGGAAATTTGGCAAGGGACTGTCAGAAACCTTATACCACATTCATTTACTACAATTCATTTGAACATGTTATTGAGGAATGTCCAACATTGCTGGCTAAGATTCAGGAAAGATGGGGTGTGAACCTGCAAGTGCAACTGATATATGTTGAACCTCGTGGAGAGGACCCTAGAGTCACTGTTATTGTTGATACTGAGAGGGGGGTGAATCAGTATCAAGTACAATTTAAAACCTTTTTCAACTTATACTTAAACCATTCAATTATATCCAATGATAAATGAACAATAGTATAAGAGTTACACCAATACACCACAATACAACATGCACAATATATGAGAAATAATCAATAGTTTTTGTTCAAGGGAAGTAATGACTTCCAAAGGTAGCTACAACTTCCAAATGTAAAGGGAGGGATTAAAATCCAAGAGGAATATACAATCCTCCAATATAAATAGATATTTTAACTCTCTATCCTTGCCCCTTCCTTCCACCCAAGAATATATGAGAGATAATACAACTTTATTCAATTTTGGTCTGTTCAGAAGACCCAACTTGTACAGCATGCCCCGCGCTCACTATTTAACATATGATTCTGAAACTCACACACAAGAAACTAAATTTAGTACTCTTTCCAATGGAAGTGGTCCCACTACATTTGGAGTCTGTATGAAAAAGTTATGACTGTTTTACCCAGAACACCTGTTTATTGACTAGTTTCAGGACTGGTCACAAACCCTATATTCCACAGAGTGTATCTCCATAATTATAGCGAATAAAGAGCTAAAATTTTTACCAGAGGTACATTGATATGTCTTCTCAATACCATAGCGATTTCAGCATCTGAATATTTCTATAAAAAAAGTTATAGCAAAAATGGTAAGATGACATGAAAATAACATACCTTAGAACACATCACCAAAAGACTTCATCCTCCCTTGAAATACGTCCTTCTTTTTCTTCTTCTTCCCTCTGAAATTCGACTTGTATCAAATGAATGTATAATGATGTTTATTTATACCATTTATGTCACTTCCTTTTAACATTAGGGCCAACCTGACACTTTCTTATTTTGTAATTCTTTTCTTTAATTATCTTCAGGGCCTACATGTACAATTCAC
>JASDQU010102120.1:328856-340034 GCA_032191745.1 Picea mariana
GGGCCCACTTGCCCCCAGACCCCCCAGCCGGGGGGATGGACCCCCCGAACCCTGCAGAGGGGGTACCCCCCCTTTGCACTCCCCCGCGTGGAAGAGTGTACATACTTCTGGGGTGTAAACACGGCTAAAAGCAAGGACCTCTGAATCAGGAAGATAATCAGGCTCCACAACCAACACTTTCTTTTCGCTGCATTTTACAGTTTCAACTTATTTCCTTATTGAATAGAAAACCAGTTTTATTGTATCTCTGTTATTTTGTGTTAAGCATCTTTTAATAATTTGTATTCATTTTGTTCTACTCATAAAATCCGGATCAGTCCTTAAGAAATATTTCTGAAAAACGGTGGCTTAGTCCTCTTTTTCCTCTGTTCCATCTTGCTTTTCTTCTTGTCTTCCCAAGCATTTTAGAAATTCAGTCTTCCCCTTTGTTGATCATAGAGAGATTTCACTCACCTTATGGTTTCCTCCAATATATTGGGGTCATCATATTGTATCTTGTCACTAATAAATGATGGCATCCCACTTAGGTACCTTTGAATTTTAACTTTCTTATCCTTGATGAATGCAACATATTTCAGCAACTCTAATAATATTTTTTCATACTCATCTATTGTCATACTCTCAAGCTTGAGTTCAAAGAAATCCTTCATTTTCATGTCATAGTATCGTTTGGTTAAGTATTCTTTTGAAAATACATTTTAAACTCCCTCCAAGTAACATTCTTCTCATAAATGTGTTGCACTTTGACAAATTGATCCCACCACATTGATGATTTTCTCTTTAGTTGATAGATGGAAATTCTCCCTTATAATTGCGTAGAGCAATTACTCCACTGGAAGTACTTCCTCATGCTCAACAACCAGGTCTTTGCATCTTCATCCTTCTTGTGATCACCATCAAATGTAGAAGGCATGATCTTCTTCATTTCTCCCTATAGCTTGCCCACCCCAGTCCTTCTCTTATGATTTGTGACAGGAGATGGACTTGAGCTACTGTGTGCTTTCCTAAATGAATGCTTTGGTGAGTGATGGTAATGCCTGTCAACACTTCTTGTTTTTCTTCTCTCATCATGAGACCTGCGACTTCTTGACTTGCTTGACTCTGTATCCTTATCCATTTTCTTTTCTATTTTGTCCAATCTTTGCATCAACTTGATATTGAAGCCATCTTGTTTCTTCTTAGCTTTCATAAGCCTCTCATTATCAACTTTATGGATTTGGATAGATTTTTGCAATCCCTTATGGTTTCTACCAAGTTTATGCACTCCTTCTTGCCTTCTTTATGCTCATTGGATTTTGTACTATCAATACCCATACCAATATACAAACCTCTAAATTCATCATCATGGTTAAAATTTCTCTGTGTATCTTCTATGCTTTTTACTCTCTGCATTGATTATGTCTTGATCTAATCGTTGTTGATTTTGCAAAATGTGTAGGCAATGATATTTGTTAGATGAAATCATGCAACAACTTTATGAAAAATATGCACAGTTTTATCAAAATCCTTTCTTCTCATTTCTTGGATGATTTTAACATCCCAATTCAAAATTTCTTGGTGAATAATTGGACTCCTTTATCCAAAATTTCCCATCGAATGCTCCCTTGCACAATTCCAAGTCTTGCATAGTAAATTATGGTCATTTGGAATTCACCCAAATACCCTTTTACTCTTTATTTCTTCTTTTTGAAGCCCATGCGTGCACTAGTATTCAACATGTACCAATTCACAATGTCAATATTTAACATGTACACCGCGTATCAATATTAAACATGAACCACCAATTTTTCTCTACACA
Organism: Picea mariana; assembly: GCA_032191745.1. NCBI lineage: Eukaryota > Viridiplantae > Streptophyta > Pinopsida > Pinales > Pinaceae > Picea > Picea mariana. Next base: position 330,655 of record JASDQU010102120.1, read on the forward strand.
GCCCCAAATTTTTAGTGTGCACACCCGTGCACCATTTTTTTCCATGCATTTCCAATGCCACACCCTACAATGTCAAAATTTACTGCACACACTTGCACATTCTTATTTTATATGCACCATGGTCGCACTATAATTCCAAATTGAGCCACTTACCAGGCCAAATTTTTTCTTAAGTAGATACTTGGTCCATGTAGGCTTAGTGTTGAAACTGGAGCTACAATACCATTCTGTAATGTACCCAACCTCCTGGCTTCATACCGTTACCACATTGTAACATCTCCACTACTACAAACTCCCTAAATACAACCCTAATACCAACTTATATCCCCAACTTATTGTTGAGCAATGCCACTCCAAAAATCTAGTCTGCAGATTCTCACTATAACATTGATATGTGCAAAAACACATGAGGCAACGTGCATGATCCCAAGATGCATCGCGCCACAAAAAATTTCCTCTTCAAACACCAATTACAACAACATAATTAACATATAATAAAACTGCATGCACAATTATCCAGTGCACACAAGTATTACTATGTGTGTAACCACTCTGAACACATGAATACTACTACGCACACAACCATTCTGGTGTTTCACATAGATTCATTTCTCCTTGTGCACGTAGATCTTCTTCCCCATGCACACAACAATTCTAGCCTTTTGCATGCACATATTATTTTCCTGCATGCACGACAATTCTAACCTTGCCTCAGAATCACATGACCATTATTACAAATTTAACTAACAAGAATACTTTATAATTTTCATACTCTGCATGTGTGGCAATCATTACTGAATACAACATCATGATTTACATGTGCAAACAACATTATACAGAATAACGACAATTGAGCATATGCAACATCATACAGAAAATAAACCCATATTAAACATAGGTGAATAAGCACATAGTAAATTAGACAAGCACATAAATGATACATATCTTTTTATAAGGAGTCGTCGACTACGTGTAGAGCTCAGATGTTCCTCACAACCATAGAATTTGTTTCTTGTATACTTTCAACAATAGGTCACTCCTGAGCTAGGGCTTAAACTCCACCAGGGAAAAAGGATTCCTAATGTCAGGCTAAGGTATAATAATCAACAAAATTTCCCAGTCCAAGGTGCTCAACTATTGCAACTAGCCTACAGTCTCTCATTCCCCACATGCAGGGATGATTTTAAGGATGGAAATTTATTTTAAAATGTAGAAAACTTGGCGAATATTACTAATCCTTCATATGCCAACTATAAATGTTTGGCGATATTTTTGTAAAATAATTCAAATTTCTAAGGATTTTATATAGTTTTTATAAAATCTTGACAATTTTTAAGGTAAAATAATTTTATTCTATAGAATTTAGGAGAATAATTTTTAAAATAGCGAATCTCACTTTTGGAAAAACCATGGAAAATTATCCCATGAGCGAAATTTATCCCCTAAAAGAATCCCTGCCGACATGCATGTCCCACCCTTGGAAGTGTGTCCCTTCTCTATTCAACAGTCCCTCTTCGACAACAAATCTCTCACCCGGAGAGAATTCTCACGGGCCTCACAACCTGCCTCTTCAACAACAAACCTCTCACATGGAGAGAATTCTCACGGGCCTAATGTTATAAGAAAAATCCATCCATTGGGATGGATTCCACTTATCCAGTTGTGAAGTCAGTTACAACCTCTTTGATAGGTCATCACGAGGCTGATACTACCCACACCTCAGATGGTCCTATGTATGAGACAGTGAAAAGGAGAAAAAAGAGTGGTGAAAGACTAAAGAAAAGTCTCTCTTATGACTACCCACCTTGGGTATTGTCCTCCTTCAACTTCTTGGATGGAAAAAATGACCTTGGAAGTGAAAATTATAAACAAGTGGACAAAAATAAGCTTGCTGATTTTTATGACAACAAACTAATAAAAGAGAACAACAAGTTGTTCTCTCCTTTAAGGCCTTGGAAAAATGTCTGAAATTGATACCCGGTGTAAACTGGGGTTCCGAATAATGGCCCCCAGTGGATGTCTTATGCAAAATTATTGGAAAACAAGAGTAAAAAAGTCTTTGATCAGCTACAACCATGTCTTTTTAGATGGTTGTAAGTGACGAACAACAAACTATTCAGGACTTGTAAGGTGTGGAAACCAGCCCAGTATGGCCCAATATTACCCAAAAATGTCTGGAAAGTGTTCCCAGGACTTTTCAAAGCTTGAAAATAGATCTTAAAATTAAACAACAACCTTTCAGCAAGCTGTAACAACTATGAAAAATAAATCTATAACAAATGCAACTAATGTTCACTGAGGTATGATGTGGACTGACAAAAGGTTAGACTTTAAGCATGTATTTAATTGTGAATTTTAAGTTGTTTATCACAAGTAGTGGCTACCATGCAATTTTAAAGGTCCTCTCGATTAGGAAAACACCTATTATCCTGTAATTGTTCATCTTAGTATAAAATGAGTGAGTGTCGGTAAACCATGTGGCTAGAATGAAGAGTTCCCCGTGCAGTTCAAAAATGGAGGGATTATCCCTTTCTCGTCACTAAGGATTTCAAGCTCTTATAGCCGCTTGGATGAAAGAAAGATACCTGTGCAAAGGAATATGCTCAATAACCCCCCGAGGGATTTTTGGCTGAGCTTACCCAAGCATAGTAGTATTCCAATCCAAGTCGAGCTAATCAACTTCTTAATGTGTGGTTTACGAGAGCAATCAGGATCACTCAATTGATACTTAATAAGACAAATTATGGGGGGATCCTAATGAAGAATCCCCCTGGCTTTGACTCTTAGTAGTCTATAAATTGAAATTCTTAAAATGGAAGACCAAGCCATTCAGGTGGCAAGATCACGTCTTTTTTTCACAAGTTGTCTCTTGGTCAACGAAATTGAAATCTATCTACCAACAAAATTGAAATCTGTTTACAAGATATAAATATATGTATAAGTATAAGTATAATATATAGATAAATAAATTGTTTTGGGTTTTGAGTTTTGTGGGGCAGACCCCTACTTTTGTTTTCAAGTTTTTGTGTGTTTTTGCTTTGTTTTTTTTTAAAGGTCCCTTTAGGGGAAGCGACCTAAAAGTTAGGAAAATAGAGTATATGCTACACACCTACACTATTCAACCCAAAGAAATGGTGTAACAAACTCGACCCCTTAAGGCTTCTAAGGGGTGGGGTGTCCAATATTTCTCAGTTTATCTAACTCATCTTACTTTCTTCCATTCACATCTCCAACGTTCTTTTCTTATTCAAGGACTTTTCGAGGACAACATCTTTTTATTTGTGGATTCACAAACTCGTGGAATCTTGGCTACATATCTTTATAATTTTCCTTTCACAAGTCCGCCCGTAAAATCTTGACACTTAGCCATTTTTTCATCTTTGCAGACTCATGAAGGTAAAATTCCACGACCCTAACTTTTATGAGTTCATGGAGTCTCAATACTTAGTCATTTTTCCTCTTCGCAGACTTGCGGAGTTAAAATTCTACGACCCTAACTTTCATGAGTTCATGGAGTCTTAAAAATTAGTCATTTTTCCTCTTAGCAGAATTGTAGAGGTAAAATTCTACGACCCCAACTTTCACGAGTCTGTGAAGTCTCAACACTTAGTCATTTTTCCTCTCTGCGGACTCGTGGAGGTAAAGTTCTATGACCCTAACTTTTGACATGAGTCCATGGAGTCTCAAGACCTAGTCATTTCTCCATTTTCTACTGACATGTGGCATGACACGTGGGGTGGCACATGGCACACATACCACTTGAAACATGGCATCCATATTCCCTGTGGGCCCTTGTCTAATTCTGCCAAACCGCATGACATGTGACACCTTCTTAGGGTGACACGTGACCTTCTCCCATCATGACACATGGTACTCACATAGGGTCTTCATTTCATGGATTCAACGATTCTAGTTAGATGACACTTGACTTAGTGGTGATTTGACAAGGATTCTCCCTTGCCCCTTTCTCTAATCACCCATTAGCATGTACCCTCTTTAGGTACAGTGGCGATACTAGTCAGTAGGTTATGTCATGACAACGTCACTCTTTTTCCCTTGGAACGGTGGTCCCGTTCCAACGAGATTCACCAAGATCTACGACATATTTTCATTGTGGCCTCACCCTGATGAATGGTCTAGATCGTCCCTCGGCTTCCAAGGTCATCCTAACCAGGAGGTTCCGACCACATTAACCTCCATGGACCTAACGGTCTCAGATCATCCACGACTAGTCCCCGAAAAACCAACGACCCTTGTTGATTTCAGAGTATGGCTTTGTGATCATCGTTGATGGAGGGTTAGGATATTTCCCTTTCATCCCAATCAATGGATGAGGTCACATCTCGACCACATCCAATAAAGGGCCCGAATTTATTCATTGTGTTAAATCCACGACCACAATTCTTCTGAAGCGAATTAGGGCTTATCCACTGACTTAATAGTCCATGCCTGAATTTAGACATATCATGAATGTCTTTCTTTGAGTCCTTCTCAAGTCCTAACGAGCCTCGAAGATGCTCTCACTTGACCAAGGCACTCCATGGTTTCCTCCAGACTTCTTCACAGTACCCTATTCTTTGAAAGACTGGTTGAGGTCGGGCATTCCAACGTCGCGGCACATAGGGTATATGTGTGTGTGTTTGTGTGTGTGTGTGTGTGTGTGTGTGTGTGAGNTGAGAGAGAGAGAGAGAGAGAGAGAGAGAGAGAGAGAGAGAGAGAGAGAGAGAGAGAGAGAACATGCATATGCCATAGGATTACAATGATACACACAGTGAGTAGGGACGTCTCTCCCCTTAGTTTATTACCGAGGCCTTGAATTATATGTGTGCATAACAATCATAAATATTTGTATCCTTTCATATATACCAGACACATAGCTTTATTCACAGACATACATTCGTAAATAATTCTCACAAGACATGAAGTATTCACAACCAAGAATGTAAAACTCTTCTCACAATTAAAAATTATGTGCAATTTCTGGTGTCTCCAGAATACCCAATTTGATTTGTAGACCAAATATGGTTACATCTAAATATTATGTTCATTTAACCATACACGTAATCATGTCATTACACAGAGGTGGATGAGACACTTATCTATAGAAAATTGAGATATGTTGAGTACTTCTATAGAGAGAACTGCTCTCCACCCAATCATAGACAAGTTGCATTAAAATCCACTACAACCAGCCATCCCTAGTCCAGGATACGATGTCACGAGAGGAGTTTCGCAAGATTTTTCTTTTGTATCCCCTTTTGCCCTTGCCCTCCCCCTTTTCTTCTCATCTTCTTCCCTCAGGACTTCATGGATAATACAAGTAAATTGGAGTTTGGGGGATGTCCTAAGGGACACCTTGACCTCCTTAAGACTAACTGGAGTTGAAATACTTAAATAACTTAAGAAATTTGCACAAAAACACATAAATAAGTTAAACAAAATTGTTAAGAAATGGAAACCAACAAGTTAAACGCAAGGAAACAACAAAAAACACCTAGCTAACCAATCCTTCTTGGAGATAGCTAACATAACAAACATTTATTACTACCCCTCAACTCTTAACCAACAAGTAAACACATCCATCAACTAAAAGAGAACAAGTACAAAATAAACACTAAGACTCGTTTGAAAAATTTCTGTAGAGATTTGGTACTTTATTCAACCAATTCCCCTTTATACAATTCCTTCCTCTTATTTATAAAGGAGAGGTGAAGGCTAGGGTTAGGTCACAAAACACTTGTCACTTTTTGGAAAGTGACAAGTGGACCAACACTAAAGGTCTTTTCCCTTATCCAAAATAAAATAAAATCATATTTAATTTGATACTTTTATTTACAATATTTTAATCAAAAAGTTAAATCACTAAAGACAAAACCTTTTTACAAAATGTCATTTGGGAACATGACAAAACTGAGGTGCCACCTCATCACTTTCCTTGGGATTTGTCTCATCCCAATGGAACTTTGATGGCTACCTTATTTTCCAGTTGTAAATAAGGTGGAATTCATGGTGTCCCAAGCCATCAATGGTTGTTGAATTCACCAGGATGAAGGCCCATGACTTGGGAAAAGTCAGGGCTGCTTTGGAGGGTAGGGTGTCTTTGATTTGGCCACTGAAAGTAAGGAAATGCCCGTTGTCCAGGAATTTTTCAGACCTGGTTTTATTACCCCCTTACTGCCTATAAGAATCAATGTGAGTTGATGAAGCATGGCTCCAATTCAGGTTTGATTTGGTTAAGGGACCCCTTGGGATTGAAACTTGGAAGGTCATCCCTTCCTACCAAACAACCAAAAATCTGAATTTTGAAGCAACCATGTTGTATCTCTTTCCACCATATTTCCGCTGCCTTTTGTTTGGCGCAAATCAGGCTCTGAATGAGCGAAATATGGCCCTAGAAAGGTTGGGGGGGAAGTGCTAATTGGAGGGTTGATCAGTGAAAGATTGGAAGTTAAAACTGAAATGTGGGTTTGATTTCAGAAATGACAAGGTGTTATAGGTGAAATGGTTTTCTTTTGGATTCTGAAAATTTGGCCCCGGAGGCCTTCAATTAAGCCTCCCTTAGGCACATGTTTCCAAGCTAATTAGGAGTGTCTAACACTCCAGAATGTCCCATTGAAAATATGTTTTGGATTTTTGAAGGAGAATGCCATGGCTACATTCTATAGTTTGTGAAGGAGAGGCCAAGCCAGTTTAGAGCTCGGGCGACCAATATGCATGAGGGGGATTCGTGCAAGGGTAATGGGAGTGGAGGAGTGTGGTGGAGACAACAGACTTGAGTGCTGGCCACCCGCATGGAGGCCCGGGCATGGCCTAGTGCAAAGATGGAGGTGAAGCTCGGGTGCGTAAAGGGATAGCACCATGGAGGTGGTCGATGGGTGGCTCGGCCCCCAATCTTAATTTTTTATTAAAAGTGGGTTTTCTGCTATAAGTTTGGAGAAGAGTTTGTGAGTTCGAACCTCCACTCATTCTTTCTTTGAGTTTCTTGGTATTTGTTTCTTTGAGTTTCTTGGTATTTTTGAGTGAAACCCCTTGGCCTCCAACTTTGCACTTACAGGTCAGTAGGAACGGGAAATTTATATTTTTAAAGGGGTGAGCAAGCTTGGGCTTGGTGCCCAAGAGGGGTTTAAATCCCTTCCCCTTTGTAACTTTGCTCAGAAACATAACTAAAATTACCCAGAAACCTCAACTGACACTCAATGGAATTTGAACCAACAACAAAACATAACTTTAAACCAACAAAATCATGAATCTGAACCAAAAAACTAGCCAATTAAACCTTTGAACCAACAATTAATGTCTTGAACAAAAACATGCCCAGAACAAAAACTAAACCTGTACGAAAGCTTTCTTGAGCAACCAAGTCACTGGGTATGGGATCCCTATTTTTTGTTATTGCTGGTGTGTTTAAAGGACGTGGACTATTGTTCTGTTACAGATGCTTGAAAACCATAGCTTCCTGGAAACCCCTCTACCATGCAAAATAAAAAAGGGAGGAGGAATGATTTTTGTATTTTCCATGAAATATTTTTAATTTCTCTTAATCTTCGTTCCTAGAATGAAGTTAGTTGCACTGAGATCCTTCATGACGAACTTGGAGGATAGTTGCTTCTTCACCTCCTTTATTGCGTCCATGTTGTTTCCAATCAACACCTCCTTTATTGTGTCCATGTTGTTTCCAATCAACAACATGTCATTGACATACAAAGCTACATATATGAAATTACCACCTTCTTCCTTGGAATATATGTAGTGATCAGTTTTGTTTCTCAAAAATCCCAAACTAAGGATGTATGTGTCAAACTTTTGGTACCGCATCCTTGGCGATTGCTTTAGACCATAAAGGGATCTTTTGAGTTTGCACACCAACTCTTTCTTGTTGCTTACTACAAATCCTTCATGTTTTTTCATGTAGATTTCTTCTTCCAAGTCCCCATGTAGGAACGTTGTCTTCACATCCATATGTTCTATTTCAAGATCGAATGTTGCAGCCAAAGACATTAGTACTATAATGGAAGTTAGTTTTTCAACAGGGGAAAATATATCACCGAAGTCGACTTCCTCGACTTGGGAATATCCTTTCGCTACCAGTCAAGCTTTGAACTTCTCGACTTGTCCTGCGGCATTCATATTCTTCTTGAACACCCACTTGATATTGAAAGGCTTTCTTCCACTAGGTAACTGGACTAAATCCCATGTCTCATTCTTGTATAAGGATTTCACCTATTTGACCATGGCGTCCTTCCAAATTTCACCCTCTGTCAAGTCGACTACCTCATCGACTTACTTGGGCTCATCGTCGATGGCAGTTAACATGAAAGCATAACGAAAGTCGGGAAGACTATACCTTTTGACTGGTTTTCTTTCTCTTTCTGACCGCCTTATCACCGTAGTCAATTGTTCCACCTCTTCCTCAGATTCAATCAAATCATCTAAATCATCTTCTTCGTTCCTGAGTTCAAGTTGAACTGTATCGGGATTATTCTTGGTCTGAACAACTTCCTCAAGATCAGACTTACCTCCGACTTCTCTGAAGACCACATCTCGACTGTACATTGTTTTCATTGATGCAGGATCCTAGACCTTATACATCTTCATCCCTTCTTTGTATGCGATGAAAATACATTTGACTACCTTCTTGTCCATCTTGCTCCTCTTTTCCTTGGGAACATGCACAAATGCATCACATCTAAATACTTTGAGATGTGTCACTGAAGGCTTCTTACTCGACCATACCTCATTTGGAGTCGTGTCGACTAGCGTTGACAAAGGAGACATATTCACCAGATATCTTGTCTGTACTTCCTCCACCCAAAATTCTTGTGCGAGCCTAGCACCACTGAGCATGCTCTTTCCCTTATCTATCAATGTTCTGTTCATTCTCTTGACAACTCCATTTTGTTGTGGGGTATATGGTGTGGTATTTTGGCGTGCTATGCCACATTTCTTATAGAACTGATCAAATTCCTTTCCACATAATTCACCACCATTGTCAGTCCTCAACACTTTAATCCTCTTCTCTATCTGGTTTTCCACAAGAGCTTTAAACGCCCTAAATCTCTCGAAAACCTATGATTTATTCGTTAAGAAATATATCCATGTCTTCCTGGAAAAATCATCTATGAAGGAGACATAATATAAGGATCCACCAAGTGAAGGCACTATAACCGGGCCTAACACATCACTATGCACCAGTTCTAGAATCCCATTTTCCCTTGTCGCTTAAGATGGGAACCTCTGTTCAAGGATAAATTCGTGAGTGCGGACACAGACCAATCTCCACAGATCCACCTGGATCTGGAACAAACCGTGACAGAATACTACTCTTTCCCTAGTTTTAGAGTGTTGAATGGACAAAAGAGGAAGAATGATATACTTACTTG
>JASDQU010102121.1:26539-40949 GCA_032191745.1 Picea mariana
CACATAGCTTATCCCTGTATAAAAATTAAAACATTTTATATCAAAATTTATAAAAAAATAAAATGTATTTGTATTTTTATATCCCCCTCTTTAGCAAAATATCTAGATAAAGGGAAACTCAACCGCCATCCACAATATTAATTGGTAACTCAACAAGACTTAGCTCAATAATTATTTTTGGTCATGTGTCCAAAGTTGTTACATTTGTAGCATTCCACTTCAGTGCTCAATAATTCAAACATGTTGTAACTTATTCTCTGTGTTTCACTAGGCCTTCTTGGATAACCCTTTTGTGTATGACTTTCAAAGTTGTTTATGTTCATGTTGTTAGCTTTGCAATTCACAACTTTATGTCCAAAATTATTATATGCATAACATTAACCAAAAAATATAGTTTGATACCTGGGAGTTGAATATATTTTGAAAGGAGGTACTCTTATGAATCCTTCTTCTTCCTGAGACCTATTTGTTTCTATTGGTCATTGATTATGAAATATGAATCTTCTCGGTGGAGGAGTGTCCCTGTGATTTTCTTTGTAGACCTTCCTATCCCTTTTGATTATTTTTGCATATCTTTTTCAATATGTTTCTTGTTATGCTGTTTTGGAGCTTGATCCCTTTTCCATTTGATTGTATCCAAGTCCGAACTTGTCATGATTAGGCCTTTGACTGTTGATAATGTCAATCAAATCTTTTGAATTGTTCTAAATATTTTTCTTTTGAAGATCCTTTCTTAATGTGATAATCTCTGCTTCCAAATTTTCAATGATCTTGTCTCTTTCTTGTAGTTGTTCTTTGAGTGCTTCTTCAATTCTTTTATCTTCTTCAATTTGAACCTTCAAATTTGTTATCGTTTGTTCTAATTCCTGAGTGTCTTCTTTCTTTTCTAGTTCTGCGTGTAGCTTCTTGTTTTTCCTCTTTTCTCTTCTGATAACTTCTATGGCACTCATCAATTCCTCTCGGTAGTCAACTTCTACCTCTTCAATTTCTTCTTCAGCTTCTTCATATTCTACTTCAGAGTCTTCTCTATCAGAGTCTTCTACTGCCATGAATAGAACCCTTTCTATCTCACTGTCACTGACTTCATCTTCATCTGATGATGAGATGTCTTCTTTGTTGCATAATTTTTTCTTGAAAACTTTCTTCGTGGTTCTTTTGCATTTATATGTTTGTCTGCTTTTTGAGTCACCATCATCATTTCTATTTTTCTTATGAGGACATTTGTTAGCAAAATGACCAATACCATCACAATTAAAACAAATTAAGGGAAGCTTACCTCTATACCTATTGTCGTTTCCCTTGTTCAGTCTTCTAAAAAAGTTGGCCACTTCTTCATCATCTTATGAGATACCACTATTGATGCTATGTTATTTTTCTTATTGCTTTCCCTTTTGCTTTGATCTTTTGGATACTTTGAAGGCTGCTTCTTTTACATATGGATTTTTCTGTTCAGTTCTCATTTCATATGCTATCAAGATTCCATGTAGTTTGTCCATGCTTATTGAGTTTAGATATGATCTTTCTTCTAGTGCTAATATATTAGGGTCAAATCTTATAGGAAGAGATCTTAGTACCTTTTAAACAATTACAGATTCTTGAATTTCTTCTCCCAATCCTATGATTGCATTTACTATTTCATCGACTCGTAAGAAGTAAGCTACAATATTCTCATCTCTCTTCATCTTTAGTTGTTTGAACTAACCTTTGTAAGTTTGAAGCTTTGTTTCTTTGAATTTTGAATCTCCTTTATAAATATTTCGAAGTTTGTCCCAAATATCTTTAGTGGATTTACAATGTGCAACTTTGGTGAATATCATTTCACCAAGACCATTCAGAAGTGAATTTGTGGCTTTGGAATTATTTTGACCGAGTTTCATTTCTTTGTCATTTGTTGGCGGAACTGCTGGTACTATGTATCCATCTACAACTGAGTGCCAATTTTCAAATCTCTGTGCCTATATATATGTCTTCATCCTTATGCTCCAAAATGCATACTTTTGTCCATCAAACTGTGGTATTCCATTTTTATACAAGTTGTTGCTCTCCATGATCTACCTTTCAATGGTTAAACTAGCTTCTAAAGGAACCTGCTCTGACACCAATTGTTGGATTACTAAGACGGGGGGTGAATCAGTAATAAATAAATCTAATCCTTTTTAACCATATAATCCAAGTGTTACATCAATGTCTCATTATCATCCAATAACTACAAAGTAAATAAGAAATGAACAAATGAACATACACATACACAATACACTAGTGTTTTACGTGGAAACCCAAAGCGGGAGAAAAACAGGGAATGCTTTTTCTTACATGTATTGAAGAATTAAATTCATTGAAAGCACCAACTTCCTTTATTTTCCAGTTGCAACTGGAAGGAGTCTCCAACCCCCTAGTTTCTCAGCCTACAACCTGAGGGAAACTCCAACTCCCCAATTCTCTAGCTACAACCATAAGGAGGCTACAACCCCCTATGTTCTCTAGATACAACTAGAAGGTGGATACAACCACCTATCCTTGCCCTGTCCAATCGCCCTGAAGTAGAAGTAGAATGATGGAACCACTGTCACACTATCGTTGTGAGATATACCACTGTACAACTGTATCAATCTGTACCACTGACCTGCATCCAACCTGTACAACTTCTCTATAATCAATATGTACTTGAACTAAACATGTATCAACAAAATACAAAAAGTACAAAACCTGTAGTGCCACAACACACATATGTACGCACCCTATCTATTATGTAGCCTACGTATGTACACGACCAAACTGTTATGCACCATGTGTAAGCCTTTTGAAAACTAGGGTTTTCTTTATTCTGAGAAATTTTGACCCTGTGTAACCTCTTTCACATAGATCTGTAACTTTTCACTGCATCCAGACTATAATTGTACCCTGTGCATTCATACTCATACATAACCTTTACACAAATCATATATATCTCTTTCTAGTCATGTTCCATATAGGTGTGTGTAATCATGAACAAATATAATAACCCTCACATGATCTAGTCATCAAACCCTTTCTGATATTCAGCCTCTCGATACATCAACCACTTCACAAATACAAGATCTCAACCACGTACCACAAAAACCCTTAGCCATATGACAAGAAATACAAGATGTGCCTCAACAAGGAGTATCAATGATAAATATATGAGAACTGTATTTCTATAGATCTAATTTATGCAGAAGATCCCATGCAACCACTAGTCTCTCTAGGGAGAATCCTCAAATATCCATAACCATTTCATATGCATACATCAAAATCCAACTATTCATAGAAATAAGACATACCTTTTGAACCAATGGATAGATCTAATGTATCTAAGCACTGCAGACCTTCCTGGGAGCTTGATCTCAAAATCTAGAACCTATGCATCTTCATATTCTCAGGTTTCCATAGCTTTACCAAAATGTACACACCATATACACTGCCAACCCGCGTAGGCCTCAGTATGTATGCACCCTATACACTGCCAGCCCATGCACGCCTCAGAAAATATTCTTTTTTAGTATTCGTTGTAATTCCTAGAATTTCATCATCAACCCTTCGTACTACCTCATACTTTCACAACTTTAGATGTATCAATGAGTACTTGCAATAAGCCTCACACAAAAAAAGATATTCAATGTGTTCAAGTGTTATTAAATGAGAGAGCCTTGCCTCTTATTTATACTTTCATGTAGCATCCCACTTTCCTTATTTTAGGGAGTTCTCCATTAACTTAATTATTTAAATAATTTATTTTTCCAACACTTTGACGTTTTGGGGCTTCTAGATGACTCGTGAGGGTCCTCCAACTTCACATGGGTATAAGTTATTTCTATGCATGGCATGTTTAAACATTCTTTTATATTGCATCATGAATCTTTATTATTGTATGTGTTGCTATCATGTTTCTTTCATGCTTCTTTATTAATTAATTGTTATCATATTTCGAAATCAGTTTAGAGTTGAGTTTATGAGGTAGCACGCATAGCTTGTAGGTGGTTGGGTACATTACATATTGGTATTAGATCTTCTGGTTGAAACACCAGAATGATATCGGCTGGAACGGGTGTGAATCAGGTAGATTCGTTGTTACACATTTAGTTGGTATGAATTTGGTGGAAAATTAGAAAGAAAGATCCCCAAATTCATGGGCAGATTCGAGTTTTAACTAATTCAAATTGTTTGAAAAGTTTAATGGATTCGATATGTAGAGTTGCATAGCCATATTCGACTTGGAAGGTTAAAAAAATTGTATTTTAATGGCCATTGTAGCTAGGGGAAAACTTCATAGGATCGACAACCAAGATCGTGTTCAATCTTTAGATCAATGGCCTAGATTCATTCTTGAAAAATTCAAAACTCGTAATGTTTTCAAAGTTTGACGAATAAGCATATCGAAGACTAAGATTCATTTCGCGGTTGGGAAAATGAGGCAGATCGAAGGTCTATATTCGTCAAGGAATTTCGCTAAAATTTCTAAGTGTTCAAATTCGCCAACAAAAATCTTTGATCGGCGACAGTCGATGGCTAGGGGTTGGCAGAATTTGGTGAAGTTTTCAATTCATCCAAGAGACATATTCAATCGACAACGACAAATGGTCAAGGATCTGTGAGTTTGGAGAAGTGTTGAAATTTGGCCAAATGACATCGGAGACTGTCGATTGCCGATGGATCGGGGATTGATGACTTTGGGTGAAGATTCATTCGGCCCAAGGAAATATCTAACTATTGATGACAGATGGAGAAAAGAGGGTGATGATGTGTCATTCCATGTCAACATCCACGTTTCATGTCACATCAACCGAGTTGATGTCTTAGGATGATGTTTCATGCCACGTCAACATCCAGATGTCATGCTAGGTCAGCATAATTACCACATCAACAAAGGGATGGTCGATCACTGATGGTCGGGGTTCAGTGAGATGTGTGGGAAATCTTGGTTTTTTTAGGAAGATGAATGACAGGTGATGGCCAATGATTGGGGATTGGTGAGATTTGTGGGTGACTTTTGGTTTGCAGATGAAAACGATCGATGACGAATGGTTGGTGATCGGGTGTCGGGAAGATCGGTAGGAAGGTTTGGTTCAAACAGGAAATCATTGATTCTCGATCACTGATCAATGATAGAAAGAATATCAATGATCTAGAATTCTTCTGATTGAAATCGATGGTGCAAATCACACTTAGGAAAAATTGTTCCACAATTTCATTTTCATATTTTCATTTTCAAAGTCTGGAGCCATTTTCATATTTTGGCCATAAATGGAGAAAATGAAGTTGGATTGAGATGAAACATATGGGTTTTGTCTGCAGAAAGAATATCTACAAAAGTGTCATAGAGGGCCATTGTCCAATTTTTCTTTGACTGGTCAAAAAATGAAAAATAGTGGTTTTTAAAGATCTAGGTCTAGGTCATTGGCAGAGGTCCAAATTAAGTTGAAACTCTTTTAGAGATCCCATAAAGCAGACACACAAATAACCCATGAAGGAAATGAAAAAATCCTAAGGTTATTGGAATCAGGATGGTAAAATAGGCTAAAATCTAGTATTCTAGGCCACTTTTTGGGGATTTTTTAGATTTTCAAAGGAGAAAACGTGACCCTAGATGATAAAACTGGATTTTTTTATTTAATCAACATTTTATATACTCATTGATACAAACAACTTTTGTTTATTGAAAGTTTTCTAGAAGTACACATATTGTGAGATAGCCAATTTTGCTAAAAATTCTAATCTGGAAAAATGAGTGAAAAATGACAAAGTTGTAGATTCCAGATTGATGTAGTTTTTGATTGATGTATTATATTGAAAAACTAAAATTTGATATGAATTCCTTGTTAATATAATTAAGTGTCCCATATAAAAATTTCTCTACTTCCTGATATTATTTCTTTTGTATTTGATATAAGTTGACACTTCAATAAAATTCCACCAGTGGAGAAAATGCACAAAAAGGGTGAAAGTGGTTTTTTCAAGAAGCCATAACTTTTAGCTTAGAGATCGAAAAGAGGAATGAGTATAGTAATTGGAAATATTATTCATAGGAGGATAACATTGAATTTTTATAATTTGGATAATGATGATATATTTCTTCATGAATTGAGCAGAAAAAGGACCTATAACATTGTTTGATTTTTTTTTATAATATGCATAATTCTAACAAAATGGTTGCTTGCACATTTTGCAGAATTAGGGATTATAACCATAGAATTTAAATATAATAATTCATATTCAAGAAATAGAGGAAGGAAAGGAAGTCTTCAGTCATCATAAAAAATCCAAAGGTCAAAATATCAGTGTTGGTAATGCAGAGACATAATCAAATGGGCATAGGAGTAGAGGGGAGCAACAAACCTTAATAGAGACTACGAGAAGCCTGAAAATAGAAGTGTGGATTTACAAAACATACAATGAGAGATTGATGAGAGTGAAAAATCATATAAATTCTCAACTGATGCAAAGCCTAAATCAGTTGCATAGGTAGGCAAGGAATGGATCAGACTCAAGGCGAGAGTAAGAGGAAATATATCATGAAATAATGGGTAACTACGGAAGATATGTTCATTCAAGAAGTGCTACAAGAACTCATATAAATCACTCACCACCTTACTCAGTGAGTAAATTTTATGCATCTGAAGAATCCATAATCAGTCCAGAAGTGTCTCTCGTTAGACGCCAAAGACGAAAACATGAATTAGACAATTTGCAAGGAGAGTTGAGAAATGTTAAACCTGTTGCATTACTGAGAGGGGGTGAATCAGTAATAACGTAATTATAATCATTTTTCTTCAAATGTTATATCAATGTAGAATTATTATCCAATAATGAGAAGTAAGGAATAAACAATCACACACATACACAGTACACCAGTGTTTTACGTGGAAAACCAAATCGGGAGAAAACCACAAAATACTTTTTCTTATATGTCTTGAAGAATTACATTCATTGGAAGAACCAACTTCCTTTATTTTCTAGCTACAACTGGAAGGAGGCTCCAACCCCCTAGTTTCTCAGGCTACAACCTGAGGGAAGCTCCAACTCCCCAATTCTCTGGCTACAATCAGAAGTAGCTTACAACCCTCTATGTTCTCTGGCTACAACCAGAAGGTGGATACAACCACCTGTCCTTGCCCCATCCTGCCACCCTGAAGTAGAAGTAGAATGATGGAACCACTGTCACACTATCACTATGAGATATACCGCTGTAAACCTGTACCAATAAATTTGAACCATGCATCAACTTGTACCTCAACCTGTAATCAACCTGTACCATAAACAAGTGCATCAACCTGTACCAAACAACCTGTAATCAACATGTACCATAAACAAGTGGATCCAACCATGTACCAAGTTTGTACCAATCATGTGTCAACTACTCATCAACTATGAATCATCAATATGTACCAACATCATCAAATATACACCTCGTGTATGTGCCAACTCATCAACTACTTGTCTCAACCATGTACTCAACATTTACCTCAACCCAAAACCCTCATCAATTTCATCATCCAAATCTGATTTGTAGCTCTATAATAGACCTGGTGTATATTATCACATTCCTTCAAACCTTCCTTAACTTTAACAACAAGAGACTAGTATTTTCATCAAACTTTTCTTTAGTCTCACATGCCTAGTTTTGGATTAGTCAACAACCCTAACTTGAAGTAATCATAACTTTGAACTTGTAATGTATAAAGATATGAAACTGATACACAATGTTCTTCAGTTTTTTTTATGAAATTCCTCTAGGTGTAACTACTTGGAACCTCTCAAAAAAGGAGTTATAGCAAAAATGGAATACCTTGCTGAATTCTAGCTTATTCTAGAGAGCAACCTTGTAGAGTGTGACCCACATGAAATATTGGTTGAATTGATCTGAAAATGTTACAAAACATACTAAAGACTGTACCCTAACCAACACATTTGGTCTCACTGAATTTGGATCTATTATGAATAAATTATGACTTTTTTACCCGAAACACCTGTTTTTGACTAGTTTCAGAACTAGCCACAAACCCTATTTTCCACGGCATGTAACTCCCAAAATATAACGACCCAAAAGATAAATGTTTTACCACAGATACTTGGGTATGGTTTCTCAATGGAATAGAAATTTCACGGTCTGAATCATTACAGAAAATTTTTTATAGAGAAAATGGTGAGATGACCTGTAAATAACATACCTTAGAAAGCACCATCAAAAGAATTTATCCTTCCTTGCATTTCGGCCTTCTTTTCTTCACCTTCCCTCAGAAATTCGACTTAGATATCCTTGGTTACCTTAGACACCTATAGATATTCAATATTCTCAAGTGTGATTAAAATGAGAGAGCCTTGCCTATTATTTATACTCTCCAAGTAGCTTCCTTAAAAACATCTTCTAGGTCACTTGGCACACTTTCCTTGTTTTAGGGGTAACCCACTTCTAATTTCTCCATTAAATTTATTATTGAAATAATTTGTTTTGTATTAACTTTGAATTATAATACACTCATCACTTCACTTTATTATTTACCTTTTAAAATCTCTTAAACCACTTTGACTACTTTGACCTTTTGGGGCTTCTAGATGACATATGAGGATCCTCCAACTTCGTAAGGCCATAACTCTCAAACCGTGAGGAATTATGTGACATTCTGCATACCACTAGAAATGGAATGACATGAAATATCCATATAGAATATTATTACATTCAAATATATAAAAAATCATAACTTTATCCATCAAACAAACTTGGGTCCATTACCCAAACTTGGGTTCTCCAACTTCACATGGTCATAACTCTCTAACCGTGAGGAGTTATGTGAGGTTCTACATACCACCAGAAATGGCATGACAAGCACTATCCATATAGGATATTTTCCCTGAAAAATTCACTATCCTTCATCTCATTATTCCATAATTAAGCATGGGTTCTCTTACGTTCTTATAAACCATGAAAAAACAATAATGAGTCATATTTACATCAAACAATCTTGGGTCCATTACCCAAATCTTTGTGCTATGGGGATTTCTTCAAGGGTTGATATCAATGAAAACCAACCTTAATCAACAAAACCACCATCCTTCGATGGTGAAAGAGAAAGGGAAGATTATGTTGAAGCATGGGTGATTGGACTCTGGAGGTATTTTCAATTGCATAACTACTTATAAAACCTAGAAGCAAGAATTTCCGCTTATCGTTTACATGGAAAATCTACTATGTGGTGGGATCAACTTAAGAAATTTGAACACATCAATGAGAGAAGGATCACTTCGAAGAAGTTCAAGTGATATTTTCAGAAGGAGTACTTTTCAGAGAAATGTTATGACAAGAAAATGCAGGAGTTATTCGAACTTAGGCTAGGAAGCATGACCATGATAGAATATGAGAATAATTTCTTGGGATTTTTGAAGTATGTAAGATTTATCAAGGATGAAAAAGTGAATATACAAATGTTTTAAGTGGACTTCCATCATTTTATAAGGAAATGATTCAGTATGATGAGCCTAGAAATTTGACAGAGTCCATCAGGAAGGATAAGTACCTATATAAGAAAGGCAAGGGCAGATAATCCATGCATAAATCTTGGAAGGATAAGAAGAAGAAGAAAAATGATCATAGGAGGAAGGAGTTCAAACCTCCTTTCAATAGAAACAACCCTAATAAAAATAAGCAAGATGAGTCTGCTAAAGATGAATCTAAGAAAGAAGACTCATTGGGAAAAAGAGGAAGACCACCAATCCAATGTTGGGGGTGCAAATAAAATAACCTATACGAGGATTTCCCTCACAGAGGAGATAAAGTGAAGACCACGCACAACATTCAAGAGGCTAAAACAATAGAGGAGATGGGAAAGATATATTTATCCTTAGAGGACCGACAAGTAGAGTACCAATCCAATATGATCGAAGTGGAATGGAATATGCTTAATCAAATTGTTGTTATTTTAATTTATTCAAGAGAATGCTTTTGTTACATTGATCCTAAAATAGTGGATAAATTTCATTTGGAGAAAATTAAGCTTGAAAATTCAAGTTTGGTTCAACTAGCCACTGGAACCAAAAGAAGGAAGAATGAGTTTGTTAGACGTTGTCCAATAAATAAGAATGGAGTGAGTATTAATGCTAATATGAATAGCATCACATTAGGATTTTATGACATCCTAATTGGAATGGATTGGTTGGACCAACACTATGTCATCCTAGATTGTCATAACAAGACATTTATGTGTCTTTATGAAGAAGGAAAACAAATCACTATGAAAGGAATTCCAAGACCCATTTCTATAAGGGATATTTCATCCTTAGAACTGAAGAGATGTTTCAGGGAAGGATTTCAATTGTATTCATCTCATGTGGCATATCTAGAAAATACAAAAGGGCAAAGCCTTGAAGATTTTTCGGTACTGCAAGAGTTTGAAGATGTATTCCAGAAAATACTAGGAATGCCATTTAAGAGGGATATAGATTTTTCTATTGATTTAGTACCAAAAGTTTCCCCAGTATCAAAATCACCTTACAGAACGAGCCCACCTGAATTGAAAGAATTACAAATGTAGCTAGAAGAATTGTTGAAGAAAGTTTACATACGTCCAAGTTTTTCACCTTGGGGAGCACCAATACTCTTTGTAAAAAATAAGTATGGAACATTGAGGTTGTGTATTGACTTTAGACAACTGAATAAATCCATGGTAAAGAACAAATACCCTCTACCCATAATTGATGACCTCTTTGATCAACTAAGAAGAACACATATATTTTCAAAGATAGACTTGAGATCCAGATACCATCATGTAAGAATCAAGTAAGAATGCATCAATAAGACATCATTTAGAACAAGGTATGGACATTATGAATTTTTAGTGGTGCCATTTGGACTGACCAATGAACCAACTGTCGTTATGTGCTTAATGAATGGAATATTCATAAATTATTTGGATAAGTTTGCCATTGTGTTCTTGGATGACATACTTATTTATTCTAAGTCTGAGGAAGAGCATGAACATCACTTTAGGTTGGTGTTGCGAGTTCTTAGGGAACATCAACTCTATGCCAAGCTTAATAAGTGCTCTTTTTACCAAGAAAAAATCCATTATTCGAGGAATATTATTTTAGAATAAGATATAGCGGTATCTTCAGAAAATATTCAATCCATTTTAGGATGGCCAAAATACAAGAATGTTTCAGAAATCATATCTTTTGTGGGATTATCCAGATACTACAGAAGGTGTATAGAAGGGTTCTCTAATATTGCTCATCACATCCCTTCTTTACAAAAGAAGGGAATTAATTTTGAATGGACAATGAAGTGTGAAGAGAACTTTAATATGTTGAAAGAATTACTTTATAGTGCACCTATTTTAAATATTGGTGAGCCAAATGAGAATTTTGTGGTATGTATAGATGCCTGCAAGGAAGGACTTGATAGATTCCTCACTCAAAATGGACATGTCATTGGTTATGAGTCCAGAAAAATCAAAGAACATGAGAGGAATTATTCCACACATGATTTGGAGCTTGTTTCCATAGTTCATGCATTGAATATGTGGAGAAATTATCTCATGGGAAAGAGATTTGAATTAAGGACAGACCATAATTGATCCAAAAATATATTTTAAACGACAATGGTTAAGTATTTGCATGAGTTAAATTACCATTTAGAAAAACTAATGAAAGAGAAAGAATGAAAGAGGAAACATAGTAGCCATTAAGAAATATACAGATCTGAACATAAGCATGAAGAACACCAAACCATAAAACACCAAAGTGATAATGTAGTACGACAATCTCGCCTACGTCTCCAGGCATTTATCTCAGTGGGTGAGGATTTCTTATTTCTTTTAAAATCTTTAAAAGTACATCATAACAGTTCCAAAAAGGTTACAAATTTATCTGGTCTTATTCTACCATATCTCAAGAACCCAACAAAACTGACGACACTGAAAACGGATGAACAAAGCTCCTAGAAATGTCCCGCAAAGGTGTTATCCTCAATGTCTTCCCTACATAAAAATGGCTTTGGCTTAGAACTTATTCAATATTTCTCTATTCTGAACCTCCCCCATGGCTTCAATAACCTATGGTTTATATATACTAGAAGTGGGTAACAACCTCCCAACGTTTCCCCAAGATCTAGCTTAAAAAAGGGCCCAAGATCCTCCAAAAATGACCAAAATCCCCACAAACTGCTGACAAAATCATTTAAAATCTTTATTATAAACTGGAAAAACCCACTTTAGGAATAAAAATGGGTTCAACCCCCTTTCTTAGGGCTCCTGGTCACCTGTGCACATCCAAGTGTCCAAGGGATAGGTTGTTGGTGCACTTCCCCCCTAAATTTCTTCTCCTGGTCTTGTGCTATGGTGCATGTGGCCAAGCATTATGCTTCAGCACGCTCTAATCCTGGATAGACCCCTGATGTTTAGCCATTGGTTACACCCCTTGGTCAGCGGGCTAGCCTGACCGACTGGAGCTAACCCCTTAACATCTGCACTATAGGTGTGGTTCCATGCTAACGGTCACATTGTAGAGCGTCAGGGCTAGGGCATATGCACTACTCACATGCCTATTTATAAACAATGGTCATATGTTATAGTGGTCGCATGGTATGCATCGAGGATGGGGATAGGTCCCAACCCTTACTCCGCCAAACTTAGCATAACATCAAACTTAAATAGTTGTGGCGCCACTATAGGGTAAGATCTACTAGGTAGGCAGGCTGGTAGCCTAGCCTACATGAAGTCTTGGCCACCCATAAAGGTCATGGGTTCAAACCCCATGGACCTCAAACAAATTTTTTCCAAACAATAAATCAATATAGGGGTTCCACATAGAAGCCTAAGACTAGGCCACGTGGCACCTTCACATTCATCCAAAAACCAGCCACATGTCAAGATACCATTTGACCATGTCAGCAAACACTACCCAGTCAGTACACTTTCCATGTCATCACATTGTGCATGCCATTGTACCTTGCCATGTGTCACCCCTGTAGTGGTGCCATGTGTCACACTCTGACTAGTTCACCTGTACCTACCCACTTTAGCACCAGCATACCCTTCTAGGTCAGCTATACGGTCATACGTCTTGTACAATCAGTTGCAATGTCAACACTGTATGAATTGTACAGGCAACATCGTTTTTTTGCCTGTTTGACAAAAAGAACAAACCACGATATCTTGAGCATACAATGTTTGTTTGAGCCCGTTCAAGTTGCATTGGGTTCGTATCGACGATGCCTAAACAAAAGTTTGTTTTGAATCCATTCTGAGCACTTTTAATTTTAGGCCTTCCTGGACCCATTTTGGTTCCTAGAACCAATTCTGGATCACACCTCCCCACTAAAGACCTTTTGATCCTCCAAAAGGTTACTGACTAGTCATCAAGTGAAAGATAGGCCACCTGACTTGTCCTCTGTCTTTGAAATCTGTCCTGTGCACCTATGTCATCAAGAACAACTGTAAAACAATCATGATAACTGACAACATATTGTTAGCCATTTGTACCCTGTCACATCCTACTGAAGCCACTATCATCCATGCTGAAAAACATTACTAATGATAACATTATAAATATGACTGCAAATGCACTAATATATTTGTAGTATTTGCATGACATTAGCTTATCTCGAAGCAAAGTGTGATTGATCTTCCATTCTAAAATCATCTCATGTTCTTTCTTAAGATCAATTACTTGATTTGAAACAATTATAGGTGTGTTTCTTGCATGAGCTACCTTTCTTAATTGTTCCATTGTTTGAAGAGATTTATTTTCTTTAAAATGATGAGCATGTACCACATATTCTCGACCTGCTTTGATTAAGTGATATTGATTCTTTTCCCCATAGAAGATTTCTTTAGGATCATACAAGTAAGGAATTCCTAAGACCATTCCACATTCATTGAGTGGCACCACATCACATGCTACCTGGTGCACAAACTTAGATGAAATTGCAAACTTTAATGTGCATTTCTTTGTTATGAGCAATTAATGATTGTTTCTTATCCATTTAAGTGTGTAAGTCTTATGATGCATCTGAGTGTTTAATCCCAATTGTTTAACCAATTCTTATGAAATCAAGTTAGAATGAGATCCACTATCTATCAATGTGTCGACCTTAGTATGCCTCATTATGACCCTTATGTGAGACAATGTACTTCTAGAATCATATCCATCACCAATTTTACCTGACAAACCAACCCATGAGACTTTTGATTCATCACCTGAATTCGATCCCAAGTCTATTGGTCATGTTGCTACTGCAAATGTTTGCCTCCCTTTCTTCTCTTTGAACCACTTTGGTCTCTTCTCGGGATGCAATTTCCAGAAATGGTCCTCATCATGTCCTTCTTTCTTGCAATGATTGAAAGAGGGCTTCTCTTCCTTTCTTGCCACTGAATTTTCCTTCTTTCCATTCCACTTCCTT
>JASDQU010102121.1:43340-53406 GCA_032191745.1 Picea mariana
ATATATATATAGATCTAGAAGAATGTATTCTCGATGTTGTCCAAACATCAACACTCCCTCTCAACAAGGGAGACATTCTCAACCAAGGTTGTTCACCATAGGTACACCCCCATGAGTGAATGTTAGAATGATGCTAACTAAGACTTCGAAAACATCTCAAGCACCTCAAGTCCATATTATTCCTTGTCATGATCAAGGAAGGACTATGTCTGGGCCCATTTATCATAGGTGCACCTTTATGATAAATGAATCCTATCTCCCTTGGTATGCAGCCCAATCTAGGAGAAATTATGCCCTATGTTGAAACATCAACACTCCCTCTTAGCTAGGGAAGTATATTTCCATAGTAGTACACTACTACTGTCCAGAGACACACAGTCTTTGTCAATAGTACACAACCACCATAGTAGCAAAAGGTTTTCCACACATTGCACTTCCATGTGGACTTCTAGAGGCTACACCCTCAAGAAACACTATGGTCAACTCCCATAATGTGTGATGTCAAGGGTCAACTCCCCTGACATGTCCTCATGTGCTCTCCACATGGGATGTTGGGCTATAAGCCCAAATGCACTTATCCATTCTCGAATAAGTGTCCCACTTATCCCTTCTCAAATAAGTGTCCTCACAGATCAACTCAACTCAATTCATAGAGGAGTACGATCCAGAGAATGTTTGTCACACATGGCACTCCCATGTGGACTTCTAGAGGCTACACCCTCTACAAACACTAGGTTCAACTCCCATAGTGTGTGACGTCAAGGGTCAATTCCCTTGACATGTCCTCATGTGATATCCACATGGGACCTTGGGATATAATCCCAAACCCACTTATCCCTTCTCAGATAAGTGTCATCACAGTTCAATTCACTTCAGTCACAGAGGAGTACAATCTGGAGAATGTTTCAGGAAGATGCAAACATTAACACTCCCTTTCAGTGAGGGAGACATTCTTCGCCACACCAAGTCTCTCACGGAAGTACTCGAACTTCATCTTGGTAAGGGGTTTGGTAAGAACATCAACAACCTGCTCATCTGTAGGAAGGTATTGCACCAATATGGCCTTCCTCTGCACCATGTCTCGGATGTAATGGTACTTTATCTCAATGTGTTTTGATTTGTCATGAAACACTAGATTATCTAAGAGCTTCACAAAACTCTAGTTATCACAATGAATAACGGTGGAATCTAGCACATCTCCAAATAAATTTGCAAGGAGCTTGTGAAGCCACACTGCTTCACAGAATGCCACACTTAATGCAATGTACTCTTCTTCTGCAGTACTCAAGGACATAGAAGTTTGTTTCCTACTACACCAGGAAACCATGGTATATCCCAAAGTGAAGCAACACCTAGAGGTGCTCTTCCTATCTACTCTGCTCCCTACCCAATTAGAGTCAATATATCCCTGCAATATCATGTCAATACTAGAAGTATATCTCAGACCATGTCCAAGTATTCCTCATAGGTATCTCAACACATGCTTCATAGCAATCCGTTGTGTTTGTCTCGATTGGCTCATAAATTGGCTAAGTGCACTCACTACATAGAAAATATATGGTCTGGTGTTAACGAGATACATCAATGATCCAATCAGTTGTCTGTACGGGGTCGGATCAATCTCATCGGAATCAGAAGAAGACACACATAGTTTCTTCAGATTCATCACCATTGGTGTAGCCATGGGTTTACAGTTTAGCATCCAAAACTTTTTCAATATATCAACTGTGTACTTCCCCTGACTTAGGAAGATCTCATCAGTTCTTTGCCACACCTCTAGTCCCAAGAAGTAGTGCATCATACCAAGGTCCTTCATCTCGAACTCAGAGGACAATGCATACTTTCATTCAATAATAAGGCTCTTTGTACTGGTGAGGAATAAATCATCAACGTAGAGGACCAAAATCAAGGCCTCACCGTTAACATTCTTTTCATACAGGTTGGGAACAAAAACACTTTTGTTGAAGCCCAAAATCATCAGGTGTCCATCAATCCCCGCATACCAAGCTCGAGGTGCCTGCTTGAGTCCATACATGGCCTTCTTCAACTTACACACATGAGACTCCTTCTCATGTATGACAAAACCATCTGGTTTCTCGATGTATATTTCTTCCTGAATCTCTCCATTGAGAAAGGTTGTCTTCACATCCATCTGATGTAGTTTCCAACCCATGGATGCTCTGAGGGAAATAATCGTCCGCATAGAAGTGTATTGAGCAACAGGTGTAAATGTCTCCTCATAATCTATTCCCTCCACCTGAGAAAATCCTCTAGCAACAAATCTTGCTTTGTGCTTCTCAATGCTTCTGTCAACTGTATGTTTGATCTTATAGATCCATTTGGAAGTCACTACAGACTTCCTTTTAGGTCTCAGAACAATATCCATACATCATTCTTCATGATGGACTGATACTCCTCCATCATGGCATCTCTCCATACTGGTTGACTAGATGCCTCCTCATAACATGAAGGCACATAATCAATGATGTGGCTCATAGCTGTTGTATAGCACGAATATCTCTGAGGTATATTTCTCTCTCGGAAGGTACCATGAGGAGTTGCATGTCCTTCTACCTCTTGTAGAGGCTGACGAGCCCATGTAGGTCTCTTCTGACCTACTAGAATATCTCTCGAAACATCAACTGGAGGTATAGGATGAGTGGGATCAATAGGCTCAATTGTCTCCCTATGAACTGTTGGAGGGTGAGGGGAGAATGAACCATCTCTTCTTCTTTCTCACTATCAATATCCATGTGAGATCCTCTATATCTCATGAAGGCTACCTCCTCCTCAAAGGTAACATCTCTACTCACCTCAATTTGTCTCTGACCAGGGATGTAGATCCAGTATGCCTTCGAAGACTCATTATACCCCAAAAATGTACCCTTTCTTCCTGAAGGGTCTAGCTTGGTCCTTTTCTCTTTGGGTATATGAATGTATACTAGACACCCAAATATCCTAAAGTGCCCAACCTCAAGCTTCACTCCGGTGAAGGCCTCCTCGGGAGTCATGCTCCTTGCAGTCTTATGAGGACTTCTGTTCTGAACATACACTACAGTCATTGATGCTTCTACCCACAAAAAAATAGGTAAATGTTGATCATGAATCATTGCCTTGACTACCTCGATAATAGGTATGTTCTTCCTCTCTGCAACCCCATTTTGTTGAGGGTTGTAAGGAACAGTGTACTCTCTCTTGATCCCTGCCTCAATGTAGAAATCACTGAAATCCTAGGAGATGTATTCTCCTACATTATCTAATCTCAACACTTTAATCTTATTTCCGGTCAGGTTTTCAACCGGTTCTTTGTACTCTTGAAATCTAGCAAGGACTCCATCCTTGGTCTTCAATAAGTAAATCCAAGTCTTCTGAGAGTGGTCATCAATGAAGATCACAGAGTATAGGTATCCACTTAAGGAAGGAACTATCATGGGTCCACATAAATCTGTATGAACCAAGTCTAAGATCCCCTTGGATCTACTGTCACTGCTCGGAAAGGACCTTTTCACATTCTTTCCAAGAGCACAACCTCTGCAAATGCCATCATGTTCAACATGGACCTTTGGAAGGCCTATCACCATCTCCCCCAGAGCGGGAAGAGCTCTATAATGTAAATGAGCAAGTCTCCTATGCCATAGTTCACTCAAACTAATACAATCATGTATTAGGGCCTGAAATGGTCGAACAGTCAATCTGTCCTCTCAAACACCAATCACCTAGGAAGAATCCATACTAGAGTTCTTGTTCCATGCAAGAACTTTTCCATCAAAGAAAGCAACCTTGTAGCCTTTGTTCTCTAAGGATGAAATAGAGACAAGGTTCCTTCTCATCCCAGGTATAAATAATGCATCGCTCAAATGGAGTGGGGTGCTAGAATCCAATTGTAAGGAGGTGGATCCAACTCCCTTCACAGTATATCTTGCATCATCACCAAGTACAACATGCAAACAAGATTCTTTCTCTACTAGATCTGTAAGGTGCTCTCTATATCCAGTCATATGTCTGGAAGCACCACTGTCAATCAACCAAACATCATTACTAGTAGGAACCATACTTGAGAGGGATGAAATGAAGAAGAACTCTTCATCGTTCATGCTTGCATTCCTTGACTTCCTCTGAGGTGGTTCTAAATCAACATTAGTAGTGGAAGCATGTTGTTTTCCTTTCTTCCATGTAGGACAATTTTTCGCATAGTGGCCATACTTGTCACATCTGAAGCACTGAACCTTTGACATGTCCTTTTTGTGCTCAAAAGTTGGTGCTGACTTCCTTGCTTTAAAAGTTTTGCTAAAACCTCTTCTTTTTCCTTTGATTTTCCTTGCACGAGTGTCAAGGGATTCATTTTCATCATGATGGGAACATTGCATGCCTCTAGCTGCAAGTCTAGTCTCCTCTTGAGTACAGTCTGCCCATAAACGATCAAACTTGGGCAATTTGGATCGCCCACTGATACTTTGAATGAATGGCTCCCAATGGCTTGGAATACCATTAAGGGTAATCATGACAAGTTATTTATCAGATATGATTTCACCAATAGCACCCAACTGACCTCTAGTCTCTGAAATATTCATGAAGAAGGTGGCAACTGTATCAAACTTCGTCATCTTAAGATTTTGAAGTTGGTGTCTCGAGACAAGTGCTCTGTTGGTGTTGTTACTCTCAAACAAATTATTCAAGGAATCGTACATCTTCTTTGCTGTCTTCAAGTTGGATATTTGAGGGATTAAATGGTCTCTCACATAATAGATGATGATTTTTATGGCTTTTGCATCATTCTTCCTCCATTGTGATTTTTCTGCATCATCAACTGATTCTGGTGCAAGTTCTTCAATGCACTTCATTAGTTCACTCTCTTCTAGAGTGATGAGAAATCTAGATTTCCAAGAACTGAAGTTGGTTTTTCCATCAAGCCTATATTCCACCAAAATACAGTTCACCATGGTTGTTGGAAGAGTGCAAAAATTTTAGCCTGAGTTGCAGTTGCAACAAAACAATGAATTGCAGGAAAGGTACGACTAGTTGTTGTAGAAGGTCAATGCATGTGCAATAGTATTCTTTCAAGAACGTTGCTCTGATAGCATGTTGGATTTTAATGTTGTTCAATTACATTCAGTTACTTTATAAATTTACTTCAACTGAAGCATAAACCATGAACAATAGAAACAGTAATAACCAAGATCACAAGAAGAATAACCATGCACAGAGACACGAGTACAATAGAAAATGCTTATATTAAATTGATGTTATTACAATGATGAGAGTTTCATATATATAGAACATATGGTGACCATCCATGAAAGGATGTGTAACTTGGATAATAAGTAACTATTTGTTTACTAAGTATATTTATACGTTGTATTATAAATATTATGTCACACACACACACACACACACACACACACACACACACACACACACACACACATATATATATATAGAAGAATGTATTCTCGATGTTGTCCAAACATCAACAGGTAGGCAGGCTAGTAGCCTGGCCTATACAAAGTCTTGGTTGCCCATAGAGGTCATGGATTCGACCACCCACCGACCTCAAAAAAATTCTTGCAAAACAATAAGCTAATAGAGGGGTGCCACGTGGAAGCCTAGGACTGGGCCACATGGCACCTTCACATTCATCCATAAACTAGCCATGTGTCAAGATACCATTCGACCATGTCAGAAAACACTGACCATCTAGTATACTTGCCATGTCAACACACTGTACCTACCATTGTACCTTTCCACGTCAGCCTGTACCATGTGTCACCCTTGTAGTGGTGCCATGTGTCACACTCTGACTGGTCCACTTGTACCTACACATGTCAGATCCAATGTACCCTACCACATCATTTGTATGGTCGTACATCCTATACATTCATCTACCACATCAGCACTGTACGGATTGTATGGACTGTACAGTCAGCATCTTTTTTTTTTTGCCTATTTGACAAAGCGAACAGACCGTGATATCGTGAGCATACAACATCCATTTGAGCCCGTTCAAGTTGTGTTGGGTTCGTATCGATGAGGCCTACGCACATTTTTGTTTTTAAGCCATTTCGATCACTTTTATTTTCAGGCCTTCCTGGACCCATTTTGGTTCCTAGATCCAATTATGGATCAATAGTGGTCTGAAATATCGTTTTGAACAACCAACTTTGAATGCCAGGAAAATAAGATGGATGGAAGTTTTAAGTGAGTCTGACTTTGACATCAAGCATATCAAGGGAAAAGAAAATAAATTTTTCGATGCACTCAAAAGAAGAGTACATCTCATGCATGCTACAACTGTTAATATGCACCAGTCAGGTTTAAAGAGCATAATTTTATATGTTGTTGTTACAGATCAGCATTACCTATAGGTTAAAGAAGGTGTACAACAAGAAAATTTATAGGAGAAAATTAAAGAGTATGATATTAAGGAGGATGGATTACTTATGAATAAAAATAGAATTTATGTTTCTAGTTCTGGAGAACTTATGAATTTGGTGTTAAAGGAAATGCATAATGTTCCATATGATAGACATCCTAGCTACTAGAAAACAATTGCAGTAGTAAGAAGCCAATTATTTTGGCCTGGAATGAAGAAGGATGTTGTTGATTACATTGCTAGATGTATGGAATTTTAGAGAGTAAAAGTTGAGCATAGACACCCAACGAGTTTTCTTTAGCCATTGCCAATTCCAGGGAATAAATGGGAAGTGGTAACCATTGATTTTATAACCAAATTTCCCAAGACAACAAGGAAACATGATTCCATAATGGTAGTTGTGGATGAATTGACAAAGGCTACTCATTTTGTTCCTGTGAAAATGACTCATACAACAATTAATATTGGAAACATTTACATGAGGGAAATTGCTAGGTTGCATGGGATACCTAAGGCAATGTTTTTAGAAAGAGACACAAAGTTTACTTCAAATTTTTGGAGGGGTTTACTTAATGGATTTGGTACAAATCTGAATTTTATCACAACATACCATCCACAGTTAGATGGGAAGACAAAGAGAGTCAACCAAGTGAATGAGACATGCTAAGAATGTATGTGATGGATAAACCATATATGTGTGAATATTACTTGTGTTTGGATTCCTTTTCTTATAATAATGGGTCTCAAGCTTCATTGAATATGAGCCCATTTGAAGCTTTGTATGGTAGGAAATGCAAAACTCCGGTGAGTTGGGACAACCCAGCAGATATAGTAGTACTTGGGACATAATTGCTCAAGGATATGGAAGACCAAATGGTTAGAATTAAACAAAATTTAAAGGCATCTCAAGATAGACATAAAAGTTAGGTAGATAAGAAAATAATATATAGTTTAAAGTGGGGGAACATGTTCTTTTAAAAGCGAGGCCCAAGAAGAGCTCATTAAAGTTGGGAAGTTGTACAATGATAGCAGGTATATTATGTGGTCCATTTGAGATCTTGGACATAATAGGGCCAGTTGCATACATGCTTAGATTGATTGCTTCCACGACTGTGCATAATGTATTTCATGTCTCTTTGCTGAAAAAGTATGTACATGATCCTAACCATGTTATTGTTTGTCATTTGATTTAGGTAGAGACAGAGGGAGACTTTCAGGTCCAGCCAGAGCACATATTGTACAGAAAAGTCAAAATTCTCTGGAATCGAGTTATAGAGATGGTAAAATTTCAGTGGACCTACTACAGTCCTGAAGATGCTACTTGGGAGCATGAATATACCATACAAGAATAATACCCATGACTTTTTGAATAAATTTTGAAATTTTGATTTATGTTTTGTAAATGCACTGAGGATAGTGAAAAAATAAGGGGGAGGGGAATGTAATACCCTAGTTTTGATTCCCCAAATTAAATAATGTATTTTGTTTATTTGATGAAAGTTCGGAGTGCCCAAACAATTAAAGAGTCCAATGTGTCTAGGAATTATAATGTTCTGATCATTATTAATAATAAAATACACTCCATTGGATGATAGACATACAATAATAAGAGTTATAGGGGGATATGATTCCATGAGAGAGGGGGATTAAGGGGATAAGTCATTTTATCATATTTTGTTTACCCATAATTTTTTTAATTGAGAGAAGTGGTTACATGAGATTCTTGGGGGAAGGCCATGTGGTTCTTGATTCCCAAGTAAATATATAAACCCATTTTGTGGGCTGTTTGGGGGTTCTTCTCCATACACACTTTCACACTTTCATTCATTGTTTCTCATTCATCCTTGGTATTGGTTGAGAAAGGGAAAAGAAATTGTTGGGAGAGAATCCATTGTTGGTTGGTTGTAGTGACTCTTGGTGTATTCCATACATGAATTAATGCTTGCATTCCTAAGAATCCATTGGCATGTACTAAATTTTATTCAAAACTGTGAGTCTTAAGAGTCCCATCATGGATATTCTTGACCATATGCAAAGGAGCCCTAGAAGGAGGTGTACATTATGAGGGACTACATGGCAGAGAAGGGGGTCCATTCACTTGGGTTGTGTAGGCTGAAGAGAAGAGAGTTGGTGTACTTTGGACTGTTGCGTGTTGGGGAACCTGTGAGAGCTTGAGTGCTAACTAGTTTGGGAAGTTAAGTGACACCCTGGAACTGTCCTTGTGGATTCATAGCCCTGGCTTAGGGGTGACATTGATGTTGATACTTGGAACAACAGTTTCTATGGTTGGGTGAAACGCCCTTGGTCTACAACCAGTTGGTGAACCATTTTGTTAAAGATAAGTTCTATATGTCATGTGTTATTATGTTGTATATTAATTTTCATTGTGTATTAATTAATATCTCTAAGATGTGTATTTTATAATATGCATGCTTGTTGGTCATTTCTATGCATGGCATTTTTAAACATTATTTTATACTGCAACATGAATCTCTATTATTCCATGTGTTGTTATCATATTTCTTTCATGCTTCTTTATTAATTAATTGTTATCAGATTTTGAAGTCAATTTAGAGTTGAGTTTATGAGGTAGAATGCCTGGCCTATGGGTGGTCAGGTACATTATAGAAAGCATAATATTCCTTCCATAGAACATGTACAAACCACGGAGAATATAGAAGTTCAAGAAGAAAAATAAAAATGTAAAATTTTCAGACCCCAATACAGTTTCAGTCTCGCTGATTTTTCAGCCAAAGTTAAATGCCAAACCCAGTTTTAGCATTGTTTTAGCATATGTTTCAACACTATTTCAGCACTGTTTCAGCATATGTTTCAGCATATGTTTCAACACAATTTCAACACTATTTCAGCATATGTTATAGCATTGTTTTAGCATATGTTACAACACTGTTTCAGCATATGTTTCAGCATTGTTTCAGCATATGTTACAGCACTGTTTCAACATATGTTTCAGCACTGTTTTAGCATATAAAAACTTAACAGAAAATAAACTTCAGAACTGAAACATGAGGATTCTGAACATCGTTTTCAATGAAAAAATAAAATATCAACCGTATGCAAAACTCATCAAATATAGACACAAAGATTTTTGGTCTAACTTATACCCTGGAAAAACCCACAAGGGGAAAACCAATGAGAGAGGGATTTTTATTATTTATGAGCTTCTGAGAAATTTCTTTTACATCATATTCATCTTCAAAAATTTACACAAACTTATCTGGACATTCATGTAGCTTTGCTCCTCGATTTCTGAACCAGAAATCTGTACAACTGTATGGCTGTCCCAACAATTAATGTTGTACAAGCCGTCTCAAAATTCATGCCAAAACTCTGCTAAGACTGTATGAAAAATCCAGCATGAATAGCTCCTTGTAAACCGTTTTGTACGGCCCTCAAAATTTGTGCCAAACTGTACGGACTGTACGAAAATACACTCAGAAATTTATTACAACAGTTACCTCGATTTTTGTGCCAATAAATGTTGTACGACAACCTTGGAATGCATGCCAATACTCTCAAAAATTCAGCTAATGTCCTCCTCGATTTTTTTGCACATTAAATGTTGTACGACCTCCACAAATTCATACGGTACGACCTGTTCTTCCTTGCTGTCTGCTGCCTTGAAATCCGTGCTACTCTTTGCCTTGTGATGTGTGCTCTCCTTCAGCAAATGCT
>JASDQU010102121.1:53456-64916 GCA_032191745.1 Picea mariana
GGCTGAGATTTGGTGTCTCTTCACTCACCCTCACTTTAGTCATAAAGTTATCTTTTAATTTGCATCTCACAAATTAATTTGACTAGGACCCACATTAGGCACTTTCTCCCCCTTAGGCGCCTAGGGAAGAGAAACACTTGCCTTGGTACTTTATTTTAATTAAAAATTTAACAAACAAATGGTATAGCAGGTGATGAAACTAAATGACAAGGTCAACCAATATGAATCCTTGATTAAGAGAATGGAAAAAGAGAAATAAGAAGTCACGACAGTAAAAATTCCTCCTTCGTATCAAGTGTTATCAAAGGGAACACCAGAATATGCTTCAAAACATTTGTTGAAACTCTATCACAGTTAAATTTTAAGGAGGTAGAAATAGAACAACTCAAGGGAATTGTTTCAACATAAGAAAAACAAGTTGTTATTCTACATGACCAGTTCAAAGAAAGAGAGTTCCTCGACAATGAAGCTTAGAAGATAAATACAAATCTACAAAGGGATCTAGACCAATATAACAGAAAATTGATTGGTAAGAAATATTTAATTGGAGCTAAACACATACTACGAGACCAGATGATTTCATTAGTATCCTAGGCAAGGAAGCATTTTATTGTTCTACAGGATGAATAATATTTGTCTTTCCAAGTTCAACAAAGCATAGATAAAATTTGGACTGAATTGGGTGATAAGCCTCTAGTTGTTGATAATCTTATGAAATTATTAAATGTAATATCTATGGATGATTTGAAGAAATTAGGGGTTAATGAAAGAACTGCATTGATAATCGATGCCACCAGAGTACTTACTAAGAAGAAATTGGTACAGAATGCTAAAACTTTGTGCAATGAAATTCTTAAGGGTGGTCAATTATTTAGAAATACATTTATATATGTAATTCAAAAGGGAATACCATCTTTTTTGGATGAAAAAGGTAAATTGTTTTCTGAAGAGGCTTATAATGCATCAATGCTTCCTCGAATAAATGATGTACAAAAATTTCAAGATATGGAAGGACCATTAAAAGGAAATATTATATTTGATAATATATCATAAGATTTTGAATTGTTATTAGAACTCAAAATTTTACTCCAAAGTCTCCCTTCCCTATCCTATGATAAATATACTTGGTTAGATATGGAAGCAAGGAAAATGGTGAATTTTACATATCCAACAGGAAACAAGTGGATTTATGTTTCCATGTTATCAAACAAAGATCCCCCTCCTTCACAGGGTGTCTTGTCATCATCTCAAGAAAGCAAAAGGATACGAGAACGAGTGCAATTGGAATTTGAGTGTATTTTTTTCCTTACAGAAATTTGTGGGAAGTTGTTATGATGAAGAGAGAGTACAAATATGAAGGGAAAAAAGAACCAAAGGATCATCAATTTTCTGGAGGTCGACAGTGTGTCCATCCTTGAAGAGTGAATATCACATAGAACAACCCAAAATATCAAAAACATAATCATGAGTTGTATTTTGGTGATCTTTTAAGATTCGCTCATTACATCTATAACAATCTGTAATTACTCAAAGTTATTGTGATTTTCTATTGTGTTTCAAAAACTTTTTTCTATCACTTTTCCTAAGAAGTTAAGTGTATTAATAAAATCTTGAGCTTTTGCAAACTTGGTACAACTTCCACTACAATCAATATTTATGTCGTGATTTGTGTATGATGCCTATATATCTTTTGTAATGATGATGATTTTTTCATGATTTGAAAATCATTGCAATGAACCCTAGTATTTTTCTTTATTACTATTGATCCTTTTAAATAAATATTATTTACTATACCATTGCATTCTGGGTAAAATTACTAACATATTGAGTTTCATATTATTTTAGATAAGCTTTTTGTTGGTTGTTGAACTCTCATTTGTTCAATACACATTTCCTCTATTAGTGTTAAAATGTATTCACGTTTTGAATAAAATAGCCCAAATTATTATAATCTCTTTTGAATTCCTCTTATCTTTCACCCTAAAAATGCAAACTGTCTGATATGTTGAATGTGGTGCCTTAAGGCCCTTAATATTTTTTTTGTGTTTTTTCCCTTTAGTTTTCTAAGAGTTTGTTCCATAATATTTACAATAAGAGAGAATGAAGAAGCTTGTTTAATTGATTTGTTGGACTATCCATTCCTCTATGAACTATGGTTCTTCAAAAACAATTCACCTTCCTTGTACATGCTATGTTTCTCCTTGGAACATTGAGATTACTTCTATTGTTCAATATCATGGTATCCATACTATGTTTCCTAAGGGAAATGAGCTTAATCTCCCTGTGATGGTTTTGATAATAGTCACTCTTTATTTCCTCACATTGGGAGCTCAATATGATATGGAATTATATAGGTTTGTATAAATTCAAATATAAATTAAAATTACATATTGAAGAAAAATGTTTAGAACAACCCTACCATATGATAATTACATTTTGTTGTGTCAAAATTCTCTCACCTTTTGATCATCTATTTTAATTTGGCAGATTCATTTCCTTTCATTGTTTGACTTTTAATGTCATGTTATGACATCATACTCCCCCCTCAACTCTATGTTCAACAATCTTGTTAAAAAGGGACTATGTGTTGAATGGTCGAACTAATAGCTATGATGGATGATGAGTATTGGGTGAAAACTATATATCATATACAAACTAAACAAATATAATGACTTAAAATCAAACTTACAGTAATGATACAGGATTTCTATCATATTTGAGATGCGACATGTTGAAATCATGAAAGAGATTGATAATTGCTTGATATTTTTGAGATTATTTCCTTTCGTTTAATCTTTTTCCCTACATTATAGAGTGTTTGATTGCATGTTTATAGAATCTATAGTGAAACATGTATTCATAGTGAACCCTTGGTTTGTAGAAAACCCTAATTTACTTGAAATGAAGAATTTTATAGAATGGTTATATCTTTAGAAATCTATAGGATCTTGTCAATCAACACATAGCTATCGGTGGAGATTTTTTTGAAACTATGGATATTTTAGTATGTTGCATTGTTATAGCTTGAGAATCTTGTGGAATCATGTATTTTCTTCAAGAGTCCCTATAGGATGAAAACTATGTAGCGAAGTTGTAAATGTTTTATTGGACTATAAAGTGAGATATATATAGATTATGTATATTGTATTTTCATGCATAAAGGATCTGATATATTCATAATTTATGGAAATAGATAGATAACTTGGTGCATTATACATGTTTTGTTTCCTCGAAAAAAACCATAATTTTATTCATATTAAGAGAAACTTACATTTTGTATATGCATTTAGTCATTTTTATCATGTTCAAAAAAGAGAGGGAAATACCAACTTCACTTCTAGCATTTTCTTAATAGTATATTGATCCAAAATGGATCCATGAAGACCTAAAAATAAAAGTTCTCAGAATCAGATGAAACCAACTCCATTGCATCGGGCTCGTCGTGTCAATTCCGACCATATATTGTTTTCCAAAAATGGACACCGTATGTGAAAGTTATCACGTTCTGATCATTTTCCCAAACATGGAAAAAAGTCAACTGGTCAAATTCAATAGTCAACAGGACATACTACTGACGTCAGTAGTATGTCAGCATGATGTGGTAGTGATGTCAACATGACTTTAGCAAGGACATGTGGAAACATGAGGAGGTGACACGTGTCACTCATTTTTGGCATTTTCAGGTGTGATGTGGACCAGTAAAAAAGTGGCACATGGCACCGTATGGAGGTGACATGTGGCACTATATGGACGTGAAATGTGGTTGTATGGACGCTAACGTGACCCAATGATAGTCTGACACATGGGAGTATGGATGATAGGTGGCAATAACGTGGCATTGACCAAGCAACTGATTGTATAGTACGACAGGGTGGCGTGGCACCAGGTGGCATGCTTTGGGCTTGACACGTGTCATACAACACTGACTGGAAAGATGCGTTGGTAGGCTAACGTGGAGGTCTACTAGGAAGCTGATTGTGTTGGTGACTAGAATGTACATTCCAATCACATGGTGACATGTGGCCCAATCCTAGGGCACCACATGGCACCCCGGATTTGGCCAATGTGGGCCGGTTCAAAAATTTGTTTTTCCCTCCATAGGAATCAAACACCCGACCTCGTCCATAGCCCAAGAATCAATAACAAGTGCCAACTGCCTGCCCTATATGTGTTTCTTGTTATGCAATATGGAATATTATTTTTAAAGTTGCAGTTGTGTGGAGATGGGGGATAAGCCCCGGTCGGTGGGGGGCTAGCCCGACCGACTAGGAGCTAGACCAAAAGTGGAGCACAGGTTTGTTTGGAGTGGTGATTGGACACATGGTCAAACACATAGGACCAAAGGCCAAGAAACAAGGGGCTTTGACCAAGGGTAAGGGTTAAGCACCGAACCCAAGGACATATGGAAACAACCCATACGACCAAGAGCCCAGGGAAAAGGAGCTAATGCATATATTTTCCATTTTTGGGTTTTTAACTATATTGTATGGTTTTTTTTGGATTATTATGCTGATTTTGGAGGAGGTTTCCCATCTTTGGGGGATCCAGAGCCTGATTTGAGCCCAGATCTTGGGAGGAAGTTGGGATAGGATCCCCATCCAAAATCCTATATAAACCAAGCATTTTTGGAAGTTCAGAGACAACAAAATGATGAATAAATTGTGAAGATCGAGCCATATGTATGCAAGGAAGCCATTGAGGAAGCGAACTTTGGAGACCATTTCCGGAGCTACGCTCGACATTTTTCAATGCCATAAATTGTGTTGGATTCTTAAGGTCAATAAGAACACAAACAAAGTAGTTTGTAATCCATTTAATTCCTTTTTGATGTACTTTTGAAGAATTTAATATTAATAACAAAGCCTCCCTAACTGAGACAAAGGCCTGGAGACGTACACAACCTTGCCGAACTCCGTTAACAACATTGTTGTTATGGTTTGTTGTTCCTTGTGTTTACTTTCTGATCTACATTCTTTATGATGGCTGCAATATTATTTCATTAAGATCTCCTTCCTCATTTAAGTTTTTGAATGATAATTTAACACATGCTTAAAACTCAACCAAGTATTTTAAAGCTCATTTTCAGATCATATATAATATTAGAAATGTTTTCTTCCACAAGGGAGAAAAAAAACCCTCTTAACAACACTCAAAGTTCTAAACATAGATTTCTCAAAACGGTTTTAACAAATTTATTTCAGGAGAATCAAAATAAACCAATGACCCTCCTAAATCTTTGATACATCAACAACACTACATGCTCCTCCATCAAGAATAAACCAAAAAAAAAGTGGGATGAAAATATTTAGAGTGTTGGTTATCCTTGATCTCTTAAGTATGCCATTTTCCATTCTCTAGTTGTAGACCAACCTTTGAAAGTCCATCCACTTCTCCATTTATTTCCTTATACATCTCATGAAAAAAGATTGATTAAAAAAATAATTTGAACACTTGAGTCTCATAAAAATTGGCCTAGAAATGTAGTAATAAACAACAAATAATAAAAATTATGTGAAAAAAACTCAGTGAACAAAATCATACCTTCTCTTGCCAAAATAATTAAGTAGGAAATTTCCAAATTAGTTCTAAAATATAGAGATAAAAACTAAGATCAAAAGGTCCTTTCTTAATGTATAGTTGGATAGGACTCACCTTGTGCCATGTTCCTCGAATTTCTAATGTATTGGGATGGACACAATTTTTACACATGATTCTCTTCTCTCGTCTTTTACCAACCTACCTGAAGGAAATCGTTAATAAGTAAGAAAATATGTTTATAAAATGAAGAAACATACATAAACTATAAAATTCTCTCCCTTCTTCTATTGTGAATAAACTTGAAGTCTTCCTCGGCGCTTGATTACTTTTTGAACTCAAGGTTTCTTCTAACTTCAAACAAAGTCCAGTTTTCTTCAACGGATAGTGTCTTGAAATGGGAACCATCCTTCAAAACATCAATGGATATCATAGGAGAATGGGTTCCATCATTTTTATATTGTTCTATTGGCATCCAAATCCATTCCATGTTATCCCTTATCTACCTAAAACATTTAAACTTAAAAGAGACATAAAGAGTTTGTCTCGGTATTGAATATATACAAGTTAAGCAGGTTGAAAAAATAGTTATAAAGTTATGTAAACCTTTATGAAAGTCAAAGTAAAAAAAAAATCATAACTTCAAAACATTACCTAAAACGAAGTGTCTCTACACTCAACACACATTTTATTTTCTATCCATTCACAAGATGAAATCTTGTATTCCATGCAGAGTAAAATAATTTACATTATAACATGTTAGAGGGGTTTGTGCAAGAATATGTCTACTTAGTCATTCGAATCAAGTCCTCTTCCTTGAACACTTCATAAAAAACAAAAAATGGTAAGTGCATACCCAAATCATCACATGCACCTCCCTTCTCCTGCATACCAAATTGAATTTCAATAACCAATTTTGAACATATGCAATTAATAAATATTGGTTTAGAATTTGGTAATAAAACTTCACGAAGTTTGGGTAACTTGTCTTCTTCAATGCATCCTACCCTTTTACCACTTGGAATAGAGTAATCGTACTTATAAAAATAGACATGTTATTCCCTCATTGCCGTGGAATTATTTCCCTCATAGAGTATGTCTCCTATTTGTGAATGAAAAACGTGTAAAACATTGGTAATACTCTCCATGGGATGTCATTCTTAAAAATAAAAAATGCACAAACTTAGAAAAAATATATATAAACCACATTAAGGATTCATTTAATCTAGGGAATTCATATTTTAATACTTGAACAAGAAATTAGAAAAAATATTCAATGCTTATAAAATGATGACCCCTTACAATTTAGTCTAATTTGAGGAAAATTTTCTTTGTTGGAAATAAAATATTTGAGGATGCCCTTGCACTCATACACATGAGTTATGATCACATTCTCCACTTTTTCACCCTGTTGTCTCTTATTAAATGCCCTTGCCAGACCTTTCCAATGGGTTTTAAAATCATCTAGTCTTCTTTTCTTTTCACAAATTCGATTCCTTGATGGATGAAAAGTAACCCAAGATCGAATGGACATACATAATTCGATCTCTAGTTATCTATTTCATCCTTTGTATTCTCAACTATAATAGTTTCCAACTTTTTAAAAGATCTACGAATGTCGATTTCATTGCACGAAATCTACAAAAGATCCATAGGAAAAAGTTAACAAGAAATTCAATTCAACAACATTGTAGAGTAACTAAAATGGAATTCGTATATCGATTGATGTTTAATCTATTTCTTATTTTAAGAACTGACAATGAAAATTAAGAGCCAATTTCTATTCATGTTCAAGTGCCAACTAATTGTGTATTTATTATGTACATCGTTGGAAAATAACCAAAATGTCTATGACCAACTTAGTTTGACCTCCTAAAAAATATGGTTATCCAATAAATATATAAGGATTAGCATGGTGCTAGGGGGTTTCAAGAAAAGCTCCACTCATGTGCCACCACCTTTGTAATCTATGTAATTTTTGGTATTTCACATTGGAAGTTGGCATATACCAATGGTGGAATGATCAAAGTCGTGACAAAGTGTTTATGCTCTTTTTTAGACACAATGATTGCATATTAGATATGAACTTTGAGAAAATTCACCAAATTGAAGGGCTTTGGTGTTTGCAAAACTTGTACCCGAATAACATAATCCAACAAACATCAATAAATTTAATACCAACATCTTACAACAAACTCTATAAGGGATGAACCACAATATTGATTTATGTTCTTTTTAACATGCAAATAAATTTTTCTCTTAAAATTGTATACCCCATTATAATAAAAATTTGGGAAAAATGATATGTTATTTCCTTGCACTCATGTTCAATAGGAGGATCAATGTTGTGACCCTTATCATAGAGGCTAAAAACATGGAACATACATTGCATGGCGATTGTAACATAGTATCTCTCAATCCTTTGTTTCTCAAAATAAAAAAATCACATTTTCTATTCAACATGAGAATAAAAAGGACATTCTTCATGTGTTGAATGCACTATATAGGGTAGCTAAGAAATAAATAAAATGACATCTTCATTTTCTCATAATTCTTAGGCCAAAAAATAGACATGAGACCTCAAAATGTTAAAATTAGTCATTGAGTAAATCCCATCATACTATGTTGTATAAGAACTAAAATCAATATATTCCTATCAGTCCAATATACATAAAGATTTCAAACCTCCAAAAAATATATAACACAGTGCTCTATAAATATTAATAAGAAGGAAGGTTGGGGTTATCCATGAGGTTGGGTAAACACTTACCCTCTCATGGATCTATTGTGAAAGGATTGAAGAAGATAAAAAACTACAAATCAAGTTAAATATGAAGAAAAAAAGATCAATCATACCTTTTCCCTTTCTTTTACCTTTCCTCTTTCCATAGGATTGGAAGGAACTCATAGTTTTTGGTTCGGTTCCTACTTGTTCACTAAACACGTACACGAATATATAGGCATTTCACCTCCCTCCCAATTGACCTCCTATAAGGTGAAAATTATTTGAATATCTCTATATTGATTATAGTTCCAACAAGCTTCACCAAGACTCATTCCAACTTTGGAAACATTGCACTTGATACAATTGACTATGCAACATCAGGGAAAAAGAAACCAAACCTAAAATAGAGTGTTGATCAATGATTAGTTCATTCCAAAGAAACGAGGAAAAAGGTCGGGGGAACATTTTCTACAAATTACTATGCAGAGCGATCTACTATGAAAGAAATTGAAAATGCTCAAGGATGGGAAACCTTCTCTACGGATTTTTATGCAAAGAAATTTATTGTGAACGAAATTGAAAATGCTCCAAAATAATAATAATAAATCTAATATAATTATATAGATATCATTATATATATTTCTATATATATATATCAAAGGTGTGGTGCGTGTGGATATTTTAGTAAGTAATAAACCTAGGAAAACATGTGTTTAAATTTTTTTTATTATTAATAACAAAAAGTGTGAATGCATTAATAAATATAACCGGGATACATGATCTCCCATTTGTTACAACTACTAGAAAAAT
Organism: Picea mariana; assembly: GCA_032191745.1. Classification (NCBI taxonomy): domain Eukaryota; kingdom Viridiplantae; phylum Streptophyta; class Pinopsida; order Pinales; family Pinaceae; genus Picea; species Picea mariana. Next base: position 62,527 of record JASDQU010102121.1, read on the forward strand.
GGTTAGCATATTGATTCCACTCTCGATATTCAGGACAATTTTGGGTAGCCTGGGTAGTGATCACGCTTAAGGAAGATAAATTATATTATTAATTTTTTTTTCCTATCTCCAAATTATATAATAAAAAAATTTTCTTGAACATGCACCTCTTTTGAATGTTAAATAAATTTTAATGGTATTAGCATATGACATGGAATCTGTATTAGGGTTCAAGGGTAAATTTAATAGAAAACTTTTGTCTAATGATTTTTTCATCGATGGAGAAATTTGTGAGGCCGCAAAACTTGATTTAGACCTACTAGGGACAAAGGGGTTAATTCTCATGACTTATGGACCAAGGATAAAAACCAATTGTGACTAAAATACTGAAAAATAGCTAAAATTAAACCCTTGATCACCTAAATCAAGATTGAGTGCCTATCAGGATGAAAAATAGAGCTTATTGCGACCCATAAATCCTCTAATTTTCTAGCGGAAGGAGCCTATGATAAAACTAAAGGATAAGATTGAGGGCCAAAGGATGTGCATGGCCTGATAATCAAGGGATCAAGAGTGAGCCGTATTGACGGATCATAACTCATGTCACACCATGAACATGTGAGGAGTTTAAATATCCCTCGATGATGTGACAACTCTTTATCATTGTACACGTGTCAACTTTTGAATGGTCTCACATTGAAAAAAGGAAAAGGAAAAGGAAAAACCACATTGGGGGGCATGGTGGTGATTTATGGTTTGGAAAAAACACTTATTGTTCTAGAAGCTCGATGCATGCCTAGATGCTGACACAGTACCATGTGGTGCTGACATGCCACTCTCATATTTTTCCTTACAGTGGACACTAGGACTAACATAGGATAGATGGTCATGCAAATAGGGAATTTGCAGGGATGGATCATAAAAAACCATCAGGATGAGAGGGACCCACTAGAGGACATTAAAGGAATAGATCAACACCCCTGAACCTGATGGCATGTTTCCTTCTCCCATGTCACATAGAAGCTACCATTCACCAGTACGAGGCTTCAACGTGTCCTTGGGACCTTACTGACGTCATCAATGACATCACTAAAAAAATTTCTTCCTCTTCAAATTTCAAACATCTAGCTAATGAGAAGGTGGCATGTGGCTCTGAATCAAATAAAAAGGGGATAAAAGTGGGGTTTAATAGGCTTGTTAAGAAAAAAAAATCATATTGGAGACATTGCATAAGATCAAACTATGAGTTGGATAACCCCATGACAAGACAAGATGGCCTCATGCATGATAATAATTACCAATACTAATTCCCACATGTACAATCGATGAAGGAATAAAATCATTGGTTGCACATATCATCATCATATCACAAAGTAAAACAGTCAAATGGAAAAAATCATTTCATCCACTAATGGCCTCCCTGGATACATGTCAAAGTATTATAAAAAAAATCCCGAAGCGAAAGTAACAACAAATATGTGAGCAATAGAGCCTTTGTACATAAATGTCTCTAAGTCAAGTGTCATGGAAGTTGACATGTATGCATGGATTTTTCCTCCAAGGGAGCAAACGTTTCCATCATGGTCACTAACATGTGGATAACTTCACTTTTTTTCACAAAGGAGGGAAAGGTCTCTCTCTGTTCATATTGATTCAGGCACAAGAGTAATAGGACATTATTTGGTTCATCCTAAGATATATTCATACTATCCAACTGACACCTGACTCAAGAAGATAACAAAGGATCCAGAGAGATGGTCGATAGCACTCCATAGCATTAGGGGAAAACTGGGACTAAGAGGAGTGACTGAACCATTCTTCCAACCAGTGGACAACTTCACTCATTTGAAAGTCAATTACATCCAGTCCAATAGTTCCATCCAATCAATCCATTTTGAAGGATGCATACTGAATGAGCTCAATTTGGCTAAAGTATTTCTCCTCAAAAATATTTAGTAGGATATACACTCGTAAAACTTCAACAAGATTTACACTAGTAAAAAGAAACTTTTTACTGAGTGAGAAACCATTCAAGAAACCATAAATGGTATCAATAATTAAGAAGTGGTATCAAGAATAAAAAAGTTGTTTTATAGAGAGCACAAGGATATAAAAAGGGAATAAGGTGTTGTTTTGAAGGGTTGACACTTTGGGGAATTGAATAGTTTATTATACTCAAAGTTGCAAGATGAAAGACCTCAAGCACATGAAAATGATGAAGGAAGCATGCCTCAATATATTCATACACTATGATGTGTTCAGTCTCTAAAATCCATTTTCTTATTCTTCCATTGTATTTATTTTTTGGTAAAACCACTTCTCCCATTTCTGTCTAAATGTATTAGATTTGAATAATAAAATCTCGGGTGACATATTAGCACCACATGCAGTGTTACTGTGTGATGTTTTCC
>JASDQU010102121.1:77495-89507 GCA_032191745.1 Picea mariana
TCGGGTGACATATTAGCACCACATGCAGTGTTACTGTGTGATGTTTTCCATTGCACTTAATTGATTTCATTTTTACGTGACCAATTCTTTTCATTTTCTTGATATATTTGAATGTATACAGAGGGTACCTCCATATGTTTAAATGTATGAAGTTTTAAAGATAAATGAAGCATGAACTTTCAAGGATCTTAATGATTGTGTTATGAATGTTGAATTCTTAATTTCTTAGCACATTTTATTTCTCTTATAGACTACAAGATTCATTCTCAACAATGCCTTGTATGTTTAATTGTTTTTCTCAAAATACATCCACCCATCCCTTTGAAATTTCAAATGTCTAAAACACACATGGTAACATGTATCTTAAGGTTGAGGGTTTATTCCTCTATTATGAAATTGTTTGAAGGTCAGAAAAGAGAGAGAGAGAGAGAGAGAGAGAGAGAGAGAGAGAGAGAGAGATCCAAGAATTTTCACAACATTTGGTCTATGAAAACATGGTTTTATCCCCCGAGGTGCCTTGGCATAGTTCCATAAACAGCCTGGAATATGTCAAGCAACAACAATATGTATTGATAGACCCTCTACCTCTAGTAGTAGAGACACTAATGCATTTGGCTATGGTGGTGGACCTACCTACCAGTGGTACTGATTGACATGTATATTTATTGTTTTATATTTGACTTGAGACGTATATATGACATGTTTATTGCAGATTTTATTGAGATGTATGTTTGACATGTATATTGATATGTATATCACTCATGCATAAATTATGTTTTTCATATAATTTTGTGGTTGTTGTTTGATTTATAAAATGTATTATGAGTATGTTAATGATTAACATTACTAATTATTTCTCTATTTTTAAATTAGTTTAGAGATGTATCAGTCACTTAAATTTATAGTTGCAATATAATGTTTAACTCTGGTTTTATGAAATCATTTAATTTGTATTGTGATTGAAAAAATGTATAACCATTAATTCCATATAATATTTAACTCTTCTTCATGGTGAATTGTTTATTTTCTAGCAAAATAAAATATGTTGATTAAAAAATTTTAGAAACTAAAATACTTAAATATGATGAGTGAAATTATTGTGATTTGAATAATTAGTCTTTTTTCATATATTGTGATAATAACATTATAATATATAATTATTTACTAATAATAATGATGATGATGTAATAATATTATAAATTTTTAAATTTTTATTATTTAAAGGTTACAACATAAAGTTATAATATATTTGTTTACTAAAATCACAATTATTGTATTTTAATTTTTCCGAGGATTTTATTAATTTATATTATCCAACTTTTGTAATATATTAAATTTATTTAATTAAATTTATAATTTCAAATATAGAGAATAATAATAAATTTTACTCTATACACTTTCCATCAAATGCTTTCATAGTTTTTTACTCTATTAATACCTTTATGAATTTTCTATTAAAAACGTATACTAAGTAATGTATTTTGTTGATTTTGTATTAAAATGCATGCAAATATTGGATTTGACTAATGCATTAAAAAATCATTTTGAATAATTGAATAATTACTCATATCAAAAGTTATTTTATTTATTTATTTTAATGATAAAGTTATAATAGTTGTTCATTAAATTTATAATACATATATTTAATATTTTTTATTATTTAAAAATTATAATTAATTAAATTTAAATTATTAATATGAAAACAAATTTAATAATTATAATGAATTTCAATTTTTAGATTCCATGGTAAGCATTTATATCCAATTTTTCTCTTTACCTCTCTCCCACTATCCCTCTCTAACTCTGCATGCTAATCTCCTAATCATTTTTTTAAAATAAAATATATTTTAAAATAAATATTTACTATTGTATTATAAAATTATGTCACAAAGTTTTTGATATTTCAATTAATTCTTATTAATTCAAATATAAATATAAACATATGTTAATACAATACAACATACATTCGTTATATAATAAACAATAAAAATGACAACAAAAATATGTCAAAACCACATCTTATGCTTGTACTATTTAATGTATTTTCAATATGGTGCTTGTAAATGGTTGTTAACTTTTCATATCCAAAATTATAAAATGAAGAAGGAAAAAAAGATAATTGGCCATTATAGATACCCATAATAAAATGATACATACACAATATAAATGTCAAAAGAAAGCATTTAAATATCATTCTTCGTTGCCATCTCCCTGATTATCTTTCTCTGTTGGCATTATAACATTATTGTTCTCAAAAACATGTTTAGATATTAGATCATGTCTCATCACAAATCATCAATCCCCATCCAACACCTCTGGGTAAAAAAACACTTGGTTGCAATGTTTTGGGAAAACATAAGGCTCCTTAGTTTCAACCCACATTTTTTTAGATTTAATACATATTATCTTACTATCATGACATTCCTTTACATTTCTTTGGTTGAAAGTATCCCACCACCCACAAAAAAAAATAACACATTGAAAAGATGACAAGTCCACTTCCATGACTTCTTGTATCTTTCCAATGTAACCTAACTTCCCCTCTATTATGTTTTGATCACGGTGGCTATCACGACTAGATTGGTTGAAATCGACCTCCACTCTACAATCTTGTGTGGTGTTTCCATAATAAGCATACTAAGCGTGAAAATGATGTCAATATGTTCACATAGATGGGAGCAAATGCACCTGTAAAAATGAAAACAAAGGACTATGTCATATGTATAATAACCCAAGCATTAATAAAAGCATAATACATGTTACAATTCACATGTGCAACATTGTAAATTGAATGTGGTACTCAAAGAGGTTATTACAGATTTGTTGCACCCAATCCCTATGCTTAGTGCATCCATATCTTCTCCATGTGGGTTATGACCGAATACCACATATTTATCTTATATATGTTCAACCACTCAATTGTTGAGACATATTTTTGGAATATTTTATTTTAAATAATCAAGATAAGGCATGCTTCTACCATTCAACCATCTTAATTCTTTCCTGTCACTATTTCGTTTCTTTCTTTTCTCTTCATACAATGCAACTCATGGTCACCTTGTCTCCATGTTGTAAAGAACAAATTTATTGATAGGATCAATTTATAAATTCAATGATGTATATAAGAATTCAAAACAAATAGTATGATATCAAATATATATTATCAACTTCAGTGTAAACAGCTGCTCTGTACAAATTTGACAAAATATAAGTGACGTACTCTTTATTGAGTGCATTTTTCCATTCGTTTGGTGTAGCTCCCCTTCCCTTTGGTTCTCATCATGTTAGTATTCCCAAACCACTTCCCTTGGTGTGTTTTCAATTTGTTTGATGTACTCACTAGAATAATATAACGACTCATATAATATGTACCACTTTTCCATAAATTCCTCTGGTTTTTCCCTTTGTCAAACAAACCCCTTGAATTTTTTCATGTACGTCTCCAAGAAGAACATCCAATGACATGAGAGCATCCCAACTAATTCAACCTAAGCAGGTAGGTGAATTAGAATATGAACTTACAAGTCTATAAACCTCGTGGTTAGTTCCTTCTCAAACATACAAACAATCATAGCTATCTCTCAACACCTCCGTGGAATGCTAGCCATATGAAACTCCTTTGATGTGATCCAACATACAAATTCAAAAAAATTTGATATGGCACATTGCATGTCCTAGGGGAAGTCATGGTTCACACAACCATGCATGAGAAAAGTATAATGACACTACAAAATAGACACGGACATCATTAATTTCCATAAAACTATAAGTTCATAGCATATTTTTACAGAGGATATAGAAGAAGAATTTAATGTTTTTGACATACATACCCTTAGATGGTTTATATGATCATGTGATTTCAACCCCGATGGATTCTCTTCAGTGAAGAAACATCGTAGAGTTGACCCATATAAAGAAGGTTACTTCACACGCAATATAACATATTTTTCCATAGAAAGATCATATCTCTTCAAAATCCATGGGACATCACCTTCTTTAAAATATCAGGAGGGACCAAACTTTCCTAGAGTTTCTTTTATTGGCCAATTTATATTTTTATTATTTGAAGCAATACAAATTCTCCTAACATCCAATGTTTCACTTTTATTCAATGATACATCCCTCCATAAAGAAGATGATTTTTTTTTAATATATGCATGGGATATAGTAAGTGGCCAATCTTAAGATGCTCCCAGTATGGAACATCATAAAACTTATATTTCGTTTTCATCCCGGTGGGAATTTTATCAACATAGGTGTCAAAAAAACTAGGATCATCAAACATAGGTTCCCCATTTTAATCAAACAAGTCTTCCATTTCCTTCTCCCTCTCTATATCATATGCCCTAATCCAATATATTGGTGTCATTATTTTAGGTCTTTGAGTTCTCTCTAGTTTACCATTGAAAGTGGATGCAACTCTTCTATAAGGGTGGTCTGTTGGGAGGAATATCCCAGATCAGTCATACATCATATTTTGTAGGTGGTTAGACAACCTAGGGCCTTTATAGAAGGTCCACAAAATTTATATCCAGAATACCCTTTTGTTACAAGACCTGTGATGTTATTGTATACAAATCATGTTAGTGTCAAAAATATAGTTTCACCAAAATAAGTATGCCAAATAACATTACATATATAAACAAATCAAATAACATGCTTGCCAGAGAAAACTCTTATTCCTGAAAAATTGTGTGTGGTGTATGCACATATGCCATACAACATAAAATACCTCTCCATTGGGATGGGTCTTGATACATCATATACATGCATCCCTTCCCATAATTTCTTACATTCATCGATCAATGGTTGGAGGTAAACTTCCATTATATTTACTTGTCTTCTACTCATGACTATAAGAGCCAACATAAAATGTTCATTCTTCACAAACAACCATGGGGGGATATTGTTATCAATCACTACCACTTTCCAAAAAAAATAGTCGATGTTTTGGAGGGAATACATGTTAACTTCATCAATGGATATGCTATATCGTAGGCTCCATACTTCATCCTTGAATTTATAAGGCCAAGTAGCTTCTATATGCTTCATGGCTATTGAATCAGCTAGGATTTGCATAACTCATGGCTCAGTTCTATGTGAGGCATGCCACCCCTACAACATGATTAATTGTGTGCAACAAAAGAGCCTTTGAATCCTTGGAATTATATGAATGTGCCTCAATATTTTATGCGAAGGATCATGTTCCTTACCCTTGTTTTTTTATTTATGGTACCTTTCATTCCCACATTTTGGACATATCTCTTTGTATGCATATTCATTTTTGTATAGAATATAATCATTCAAATATGTGTGGTATGATATGTACTTAACACCCAACATTTTTTGCATTTTTTTCTCCTCTTCATAGTTATCTGCCAAGACATTATCACTCAAAAGTACCTTATATTTGAGTAACCTACAATTAGTGGGAAATAGAAATGTACACTGTCATTAAGTATGAATAAAATAATCCATTTTATTCCTTCATTGTGTGATAACATTCCTTAAATAATTAATGGAATTAATGGTTAATTACCTCAAAATTGTTGAGAAACATGCATATGACATACCATACATTGCTTTCAAGTTGTGCAATAACATTATTGTCACTAGTTGTGTAGACCTTCACCTCTATCGACCAAAGAGAGGAGTGGTGGAAGTAGATTTCAAGATTTCAAAGAAGGTATATACAACATCAGTTTCATACCCTATTTTATTTTGTTGGAATGCATGTAAAAACAATCCCTCCATGGCTTGGGTATCTTATAGGAAATCATCCATACCAATCTTTGTATGTTAAGAACTAGTGTTACTATAAAGGTTTTGAATTGTTGACTTGTGAAGTAGTGGGAATTGAATAGGTGGTTTATTCAACCATTCTCGATATGCTTCCTCTTTGAGATGCTCTCGTTTAGCTACAAGATCGTAACTTGACATCCCAGTCGGGTGCAACAATAGATGGTAGACGAGTCGTTTGCTGTCAAAATTATGGTTGTAAAAAATTGGACATTACATCGATAATATTAGTCACACAATGCATTTAATATGTTCAAACATGATACCAAACATTTATTAGAAGCATGTAATTTTTTCCCCAATAATAAAAATGCAACCAACCACTTTATAAAACAGATGTCGAATTAAGCAATACATTTACATTAGTTCCTTTGAAAATCCAAAAATATAATTACTCGATCATATTTTTCTTACGTCCCAAGGGGTGTCTATATAAAATAGATCCAATTCACATTGTAATACCGTTGACCCAAACTGGTTTATGGAATATTGCATGTTATGGTGGGCAGGGTAAAACAAGTGTCCACTTTCATCAAACATCTCCTTGCGGTATCTTTCTCCTGATAAGATCTTGCAAAATTTTGGGAGTACTGAAAGATCTTGCATAGTCGAACTTGATATTCAATCTTGATCCTGCAAAATTCAATGAACAATTATTCAACTGCACCTAGATACATAACATAAATTCAACGAGATAAATGCATTATAAATAAAATCTAAACTTATTGCAATTGGCAGGAGAGAACTTGGAGGACTTGCTACGATATGGAATGTGATGGAATATTAACAATTGGCCATTTGATATTATAATTCGTTTTTTCCTACATTTGAGACAAAATCGTCATCTTGGGAAGCATAGAACAATATAACTTCAAAAAAAAATTCAAATGACTTTTAAAAGTTAACGGTGCACCTAATTATATTTTGACACCTCAGTGTGTATCCATACAAAAACCACACTGGTGTGGAGAGTTATGATAAACATTGAATATTGGCCTCTGTTACATCCTCCGCAAAGAAAAACCTATGCAAATTCTAAATTCGTAGGTTTGCATTTACATTTTTTTTAAATTAAATTGTTTGTCGGTGCGTTATTACTTATGAACCGAATAGGTGCTAGCAGACAAACTAAAAAGTTACAAAAAAATAATGTGTTCGTTTATATGTGGTTGTTTACACTTAAATTTTATTTGTCAGTTCATTTTTCATATAAACTGAATCAATGCATTTATTAATGTACATAGCACACTAGAAAAATAAATTTATGAAAAAAAAACTGTGCGCACAATACATCGAAATATATAGTGAGAAAATGATTGAGAATTTCAGCTTTTCGAAATGTGTGTGTTTATAAATGAAAACTCTATTCATTCTTTCATTCTTTTGCCAAAATTTATAGGGGACATTTATGCAAGAGAGGAGTGGTGGGTGTTTTTGAAGAGTCAAATTTGAAAGGGATCACCGTGGGTCACTTATCTGACTCTGAAAAAAAAAAAAAAAATTTAGGTATATGATTCCATTCTATTGATGCGATGTGTTATTAGGTAAAAGTTTTTTTTTTAATTAAATTGTTTGTCCTTACTTAAGATTTCGTATTTGTTGTGAGCTTGATATTTAAATAATTAATTTACACTCATCCATGGATGACTACAAATTAATTATCTACTTTTGTTATTAATTGGATGAATGCTAAGGCACAATTTCAAAACATTGGACTTATGGATGTGGCAAATCAATTAAAGTAGATTACATGAGCATTTTATGATATCGTTTTTTCTCATATCTTTCAGGAGCAGAATCAGATTGTGGATAAACTTTCTAAAGATGGTCAAGAACTAATGGAGAATCATTTTATAATCACGGAATTTTTTTGATGATCAATGCTTAGGTATTTGACAATCTATTCTCAATGTATTTTGAGGTTATAAAAAATGTAATATGTCAATTATTTGGATGGCTCTGGAAAAGGTCTATGTTTTTTTTGTGGATAACTTAACCATTGTATTGAAGAAATTTTTTAGATTGTGCCTTGGGTAATTTATAATTGTATTTCTTAATCTTATTGAATAAGTAGTAAGATTTTTTTTCATGGAAAAAATAAATCTATCTATTTATATATAAATTTGATATTAAATTATTTTAATTAAAGAAAATATTAAAATATTTTATTTATGATAATCCTAAAATGTAGAAGTGAATTTTTTTTTAATACTTTTATACATATATATATATATATATATATATATATATATATATATATATATATATTAGATAAAATAAATATTAAAATATATTTATTATTATGATTATTTTAAATATTATGTATTAACTTCATTTTAAACATAAAATAAATTATATATCTCTCAAACACTTTTATAAAATAAATTTTAACTTTTAAGAAAATTATTTGATTTTAATTCAAACGTCATGGGCTTTTTATTCTCTCCACAATATTTATATAACAGATATGAATATACTTCAAGAGAGGATAAGAATTAGTTTTTATGAAACAATAGTTATATATTATTTAATTTTGTAACTGAAAACATTTCTTTCAAGTGAATAGTTTTAAAATAATTTAAAACAATCTCAATGCACTTTGATAACGATGAATTAGGCCACTTGGTCATACTTAAACTTTTATTTTTCATAATTTGAAGCTGAATAAAAATGTAATGCTAATCGCTGAATTCTTACATTAATATAATCCACAAAGAGTTTTATTGTCAATAAGAAATTTGAAATAGACAAAATAAAGTAATCAGTGCGTTAGATTATTCATCATGTTCAAATAAATAATAAATCTATTGATTTTGGTTACGATTTGTTTTTATGTTAAATGTAAACGAGTTTAGAAGCATAATGATTTTGATCATATAAATTTAAAAAACAAAATAGTATTTATCATTGATCATTTATTAATTTGTTTTACATATATTTTTTTATTAAATTATTTAAAAAAAAATCAAGTTTTACATATATTTAAAAAAAAATATATTTAATATTTAAATTATTTTTATTAAATATATTGGTTGAACAATTTTATCTATAAAAAAATATGATTTTTCAATTTTAAGTTATATTTAAGTTTTGATTTTGAATCATGAACATGCACACAATGCAATTTTTTTTCCAAACACAAATAACTTAAGTTTGAAGTTTTGATCTTAGATTACTAAGGAATTCATTCATTGAGATCATTACATTCATGTTAGTGGAATAAATAAATATGATGCCATATATTGGATGTGAAGTGCAATTCAAATTTGTAACAGAATTTAGAGTTATATTCCAGTGGGAAATCTTTTTTATTTCCTACTATTGAGTATGGTTTGATGTTTGAAGTCTCATTTCTTTCCTAACCTCTTTTTTCCATCTCCATGTTTGTTATCTCCTAATATATTTTATGATTTTCCTCCTCTTGGGTAGACTATCTCTATAACTCTCTATAACTTGCATAGATGTTTGTACATACATGCTTTTTCATACAATCAGAGCCCATATCTACACTTATGACAAGGATTATTGTGGATGACTGATTGATTCAATATGTGTTACCATGACAAGGATGGATTTGGATGCAAACATAGTGAATGCAAATTCATAGTTTAACCACTCCAATGACATATATGTGTATACCATGTGAAGGATTACACAACTGAGTTTTGACCATTTTTAAAGCATTAATTGCATTGCAATTGTTTTGATTGTAAATGCATGGTCATGGTAATTATATGTTTTGATTGCAAATTCTTGGACATGGTAAATATATACAATAAAGGTTTGGTCCCAACTCCACTCATTGATCTCTTTCTTAGTTAAAATTTTCATTTATTAGTAATTATATATATATATATATATATATATATATATATATATATATCAATTCATCAAAACTGATTTTAGAAAATATCCACTAAATGTGCATAACTTTGAAATGAGTAATTATGTTGTAGAATATGTGAGAAAAGGTTAGTCTCCACCATTTGTAAATTCAATTATCATGGTGGTTAAAAATTATCATGGACTAGTCATTGATCTCTTTCTTCATTAATTTTTTCAAAATTGAACTTATATTTTGATTTAAGCACATGATCTCTTCACTATATAATAATATGTTATACTATGATGATCTTAGTTTGGGTGGCATAAGAAAAACCTTCATGCTCATGAATTTTTAAATTGTTGGCACTTAAAATTTATTAATTTTATCTTCTTTTTTTTACATAATTATTATAATATTCATAAATAATTTAACATACAACATTTAAATTTCAGAAGTTAATGTTTTTTTTTGTTTGCATCGTACCGCCAACTCTTAACATGATTCGATTTTTTGTCTCCGTATGTTTCAAACCGAGTGCCTTAACAAGACACTCCATCACCGACTCTCCTACACCTCGAGCACTAAAAAATTTCAGAAGTTAATGTTAAACTCAGATCTATATAAACATATTTTTCATTTAACACGTCTCCTTTCAATTTTATTGACAATTTATTTTATAGAATAAATAATAATTGGTTGACTATTTATTTCAAATAATTGTTTCCTTATATTATAACAAGAGGCTGTCATTATTTGTTGGTTTTAGTAGAATTTTATTGTTAATATTATGAATATATTTTAAGTAATTTTGATAACTAATGCTTTACTACTTCATCTATAATACATGTTTTAAGAATATAAGCTTATGCATATTGGTATTGATATAAACATTTTTAAGAGGTTGATATGTAATGTAGTAATTCAAAATTATATATGAATTCAAATTTATACACCAAAAATTTTTGGGCATAAATAAATAACGAACACTTATTTTATATAAAAATTATATGACTCTTTTTTGCTAATAGCTAATAATCCTTACTTTATTATAATGTTGATGATAGTCAAACAAATAATAATAATAGATAAATTTTAATAATTGATCTTGAAAATAATTCTTACACCCTAAAAATACAGTCAAACAAATAATAAAAAATGGGTTAGTTTTGATAAATGATCTTGAAAATAATCCTTATACCCTGGATTAATTTTGATAAATGATGTTGAAAATAATTCTTACAACGTTATAATATTGATATAGTCAAACAATACAACGTTATAATATGATGTAGTCAAACAAATAATAAAAAATGGATTCATTTTGATAAATGGTCTTGAAAATTACAAATGGATTGATTATGAAAAACGATACTTAAAAATTATCCATCCTCTCAATAATTGACACACCGTGTTATAGTTTAATTTTATATAATACACTATAAAGACAGATTGGACAATTGAGACCCAACCATATAAAAAGACAAAATTAAATTAACGGGACCTTCATGAAAATACAGTCACTTTATCTTGAGAATCTTCTTATACTTGAAAAAAATACTTTGGAAAAAATCTAAACTGTGGAGGTGGCAGTGGCGAAAGTCTACATGCTATGCACCGATCGATTTCAGAGATTTTTTATATAACATTCATAACAGAATAGAATAGAAGAGACGTGCATTTGCGGGAGAGATTGAAAAGAAATATGACACTGTCGTTTGCTCTTTTATAATTGTAACTTCGGGTGATCAGAGGGGGCGGCTGCTTTGATCACCCCGAACTTAAAATGGGATTAATGGTCAAGGCGACTCGTGATTACTATCACATTTCTAATNCAGAGGAGAAATTTCTCATGAGTTTAGCTACCGAAGCAGACACAGCTGGAATGACGGTACTCGTTTTGATCTTCTTCTTCTGCATATATCGTTTGAAATCCAAGAGACCAAGGAATCCAGAGCTTCCCCCAGGGCCGTCTCCATGGCCTATAATCTTAGACAAGAGGAACAACAAATATTCTTAGATATTGCTTGCTTTTTCATAGGGAGAGACACAGATAGCGCAATAAGAATATGGGGCATGGCCGTGCTTAAGAAGATAGAGAACAGGTTTCCATTGCAGGTGTACAGTAACAATAAAATAGAAATGAATGAACGCCTTCGAAATTATGGAAGAAATATCGCTAACAGATTAATGCCACGTCGGCTTTGGCATCAGACAACCAACCAGATTTATGATTTGCTGGAACAATCGTCATCTGTAAGTGCTTCTGCAATCCTTCAAACCTTTGTATACGGTTTAATATCTTTAAATTTCTATTTATTATTAAGAGAGACGCATCTTTTGTTTATTAGTAAGAGATGCATCTCTGTATTTTACACTTATCATGATTG
>JASDQU010102121.1:117462-139129 GCA_032191745.1 Picea mariana
TCCCTTTGGTTGTCCCCGAGAGGGAGTGGAAAGAAATTATTCTCGATACAAGAGAATTAGCGATGAAAGAACAAGGGAAGAAACCACCAGGCCCTGGAAGGTAAGAGGTGTTTTCAATTTACTATGATGGTCTTTTATTTACTTTACGAGGAAAACAATCAATATCTAACATATTTCAAAATATTGCATAGACTCCAAGACACTTCCAAGGCAACAAAGGCAAGACAAGACAAACATGGCCAACATAAACTAGGCCAAGGTGGTTACGGGAGATTGAAGGCATGGGTTGTAAGTGCCTAAAAATTTTACTTTTTTCTTATCATCGTCACAAAATATGTAATTCATTGCAGCTACTGACTAATGATTTTGATATTTCTCAATGCAAGGGGATTTGTTCAAAGAGGAAGCCACAAAAGAATATCTAAAGGCCAGTTCATGCGAGGTTTTGATGGCATGGTGGGGTGATGAAGAAGCTTGGGGAAATCCCCATGTGTATCTCTGGAGGACATGGTAAATAAAATGAAATTCAAAACTTGTCGATTAGTTTTTACTCATTCATCACTTGTAATGTAAAATATATTTTTTATTCATTTAAAATGTAAAACAATGTGTGTCTTTTCCACATTCATAGGAGAGTAACAATGCTACCAATGCTCTTGATGTACTGGCCGATGAACCACATCCTGACCCCCATATTGATTCAAGCGTTGTTGTTGAAGGACCATTACATAGTGGTATGCATGCATTTTTAATGTTTTTTCATTTTTCAATGAGTATTAATATTTAGGGTATATTCTCTACTAAATACTTATATATTGTTTCATATGGCAGAGCATTTAGATGTTGATTGAGAGTGGAGATCAACAAGCGCAGAAACAACAATGCGGCCACCAACTACTGTTTCTACTACACCGGCTAATCCAGGTATAAAACATTGTAATTAAATTTGTATTAAATAAATTTTCCTAGGAATAGTGAATAACAATATCACTTGAATTTTTTGTTGTTGTTGCAGCAGTTGATGCCCATGCGCATCCTCAACCTCCACGCCGAAATACTAGAAGTTCATCATGGCGTGAGGTGTTGACTACTGATGATGCAACACTTCAAGAAGGCCCAATAACTATGGGGGATCAGTTAAATTATGATGATGAATTAATTTGTGCTTTCATGGAGACCAAGAAGAAGAAGAAGAAGAACAAAGACAAATGATTAGACATTTTATTATTAATATAAATCCAATATATTTCTCGTCCAATGTAATGTATTTTGTTTTTCTACATGTCATGAATGTTATTTGCTTTCATGTTTTTTGTTTTAGCACATGGCGATGAATGTTTTTTTCTTACATTTAATGTTACTGTCATTTCTAATTATAGTTGTAAAATCTAGATAGATTGGGTATGGGGAAATGAGAGTGATGTGAGAGGGGGGGAGGGGCCAAAAGATCTTCTACCTTCACGTGGTTGGTCCTGTTCCATAGAGAATAATTTATTCCTGAAACGAAGAGAAGCTCATTCAGGTATTCGTCTTTAGTCATTAATTTGTATATGTTGTTACATATTTAATTACTATTATGAAGTATAATTAATTCATGTGATGAATCACAGGATGGAGAGGAGAAACATTGGAGGCACCCCATCACTGAAAGGTATGAACCTTGTTAAGGACTGGTTTAAGGTGATTTTTGGTTGATTTATGACTATCATGATATTTCGTCATGAATGTGGAGATCAATGATTTTTTTTTAGGAAATTTGAATTTAAGAAGACAAAGTTATGTTGACTCCATGAGTGTTAAGGATGCATGGTGGTGGGCACAAGCGCCAAGGTATGTCTCTCTAACCAACATTGTTTCTAGCCTAAATCAATGTAGTACACACTGAATGCGGTGACCCTGAGGTTCATCATCCTCTTCATATGATTCTTTCTCCTCCTAAGAGGTTCTAACTCTCTAACCTAACCTAGGCTACCCCTACATATCTCGGCCTACCCTAAACCTAACCTACATACTAAGCCCATCAATCCTAGAATCTTAGTGGCCTAACATAAGACATCTAGACCTAATCTCTATAGCTCCCTAAATCGACTAAAGATACTAACTTGGCACTCAATTTAGGACTGACATAACTATTACAAAGACAATCCCACCATTTTAATGCTAGATATAGATTCACTCTGACACAGTCCCCCATTATTGAAAGTTTTGGGGTGATTAATATATCATTTGATTTATTGCAATGTATAGAACAAAATACCATTGTAACTGACTAAAGCCAATAACTTGGATCATGTCCCTTCTAACTATATTTAGATACTAAGTTCCATATAAGTATACCTTGAAATTGTTGTTGTCACCATGTTTGTGTGGGTCTGTTCTTTTGGTCACTTGTTTATTAAATATTTCCTTGAGCTAATGATATAGTTGAACCTATGACAAGCACACAATTGTAATTATGTTCCCTATAGTTAAGTGTAACTTATAATCATTTATCATAAATAAGGAAATGATCTTTTTCTTAAATTTGGATTTGAGTCCTAGTTGATGCCATAATTTAGATTTATGTGGTGTGTGGTGATTAATTGTAGCAATGGGAAGAACTTCTCATCAATAAATTGAGTTTAGTAATGAGGTGTGTATTGTCTTTTTTTAGACTATGAATAGGATATTTAAAGCAATCCATTATCAAGGTTCTTATTCCATTTCACATGCATTGCAAGTGGAATGTCCTTTTTAAAACTAGAACCCCTTGTTCATCTGATTAATGTGTTATTTTTTTAACCAATTCTATCCAAGGTGATATTGTTTGCTTATTATTTCACTGTCTATGAATGTGTTCTTTATTGTACTTTTATTCAACCTCCATCTAGCAGACCTACCCCTGCTAGGATTTTGAGATCTCTTTCTTATCACAATTAATTTTCCACTACAAACACCCTTCATGAAACCAACCTTCAATCGCTAGGTATTTTTAATTTCACTCGTGGTTACAAAGTCAAGTCCTCTCAAATATGGACTCTATCCTAAAGACATTATCAGGCAATGAATTGACTAATCTGCGGTTGGTGACTCACTGGGGAAATCATCTTCTCCCTTCTCTACTTTTAGTACTATTTTTGTAGTGACATCAAGGGATTCATCTTCTAACGAGGATGAGCATCCATTTTTCATGCTACATATGAAATTTCCATTTTGTCATTTCTCTTTTTCAGTAGTTTAACATATTTTTTTTTATAATTCATCTTCTAGGAGATGCTACTATGATCCCACCATGGGTCACTACTCAATTGTACTTTTGAATCCCATTGACCTACCTTTGAGGTCATTACTGAACATTGTTAAAATTATCATATCTTGGTATTCTTACATTTCCCTATTATTGGGTGCTTTCATTCATAAAAACAAAAACTCATAAGTCAGGTATCCTAACATTAAAAAGGATCAAGAAAATTATTTCCAGTAAATCCATAATCATTCATTTGTAAATAAAATATCCATTTCACCTTGAGAACCTCCCCAAAGGAAAAAAACATGCCATACATTTAGTAAAATGGGGATCAAAATTTTTTGTAGTTATTTATAATATTCATTTAAAGGGAGGCACTACTTAGGTCCAGTTAATAATAAGTTGCTTATATGTCATCATTTTGAGAAGATCAAGAATTGATACTTAGGTGGTGTTGACATTAATAATACACATGCTTGGTTTGAACACAACTTTATTGGAATGGTAAATATTAAAAGTGTTTCAAGGAATTTCCTTTGGACAACACTCTTTGTGAAGTCTTTTGTCCATATTCATTAGCAACCTACCTTAACCTAGCCACCACTCTAAAATATTAGACTCCTAACGCAATATCTCTGGGCCTCTCTCCTAATATCCTAAAAACTTACGTCCATCCTCAGGACTATCTACCATTTTACTGTCCTAAGCTATTTTTGCAGCCCCAACCTACCTAACGTTGACCTATTTTCATATTAGTTAACCCTAGGATATCTCCTATTTCATTCCTAGGCCATTATCTCCCTAACGCAAGGCCATTAACCCTATCTCCTAAACATTTAGACACCCCACGGATACCTACAGAAACCCTTATTGTTGACTGTCCTAACGTCTTAATTTAAGACCCTATTCCACTTTGACACACCCCTAAAAACAAACTCACATACCTCATAGTCACTCTACCTAAACTGCCTCCCAAACTCTCCACCCAAAATCATAGTAAAACCTTCAATTATGAATGTGTGAACATAGTCATTCCCATCCACATTTAATTTGTTTTTGATAGAGATAATTCATGGGGAACATAACCTACAATCTGCATACATAAGCAACATTAAAAATATTAACTTGTGTGCATTTGGAGGGGTTACATATCATTTGCATTTGCATATTTAGTACAAGTAGGAATGATACATATTGAATTGAAGTCAGATAGATAGTCCCAACTTCTGATATGTAATGAGCTGAGAAGGATACTATTGGATTATTGGATTGACACATATGAAATGTTTTGTGGCTTTGAAATATTGATGTCTTGAAATTATTTTGATCAAACTCATATATAATTCAAAGAAAATTAACATAATAAATTTGATCTTTTAGCATAAATGATCCAATCTTATCATCATAAGTTGAATTTGACAACCTGGAGAATTATTTGGTAGCTTGCTGGTGAAAATCACAGATTTCAAAATCTTTCTTTAATGGCTGGGCAATTTTTGTCAAGAATAAACATGCCATTTGGCTTCATTCCCTTACCATATGCCTTTAAAACTTGATGAAGAGGATGATATAGCTTCTGATAATTATTATCTTTAAAATGCGATCTGGGAAGAAAGAAGACTGATCTGGACTCTTCAGAGCTTTCGGCGACTTACTAGTCATGTATTTTGCCTTTTAGCCACCGAAAGTCAAAGATTTTCGGCGACTTACTAATTGTGTATTTTTCCTTTTAGCTGCCGAAAGTCAGATATTTTTGGTGGCTCATTAAACTATAAATTTTACATTTACCGTCGAAAGCTAAAATTAACCTTTGGCCTAGTTTTAGAGGTGAAATCCTCATTTAATTGAATTTATGTGAATTGGAGCCTTTCTCAAAACCTGTAAAAATTTAAGATTCAAAAATAAATCTTCTACCTAATGATCCTCTTATCACGTGATTTGGGAAATATTAGAAAGTGATTTTTGATCGCTAACAAAACCCCAACATTATTCCTGTGTGAATGGAATTTTTTTTTTTTAAAACCCCACCATTAGTCGCTTTAGCGGCGAATAGGTTCGTCGCTTATAAATCCATTTCATCGCTTGACTAAGTTTACGACGAATATTAGTTTTTATACCGACTAACATTAGTCGCTAGACTGACTAATTATGGTCTCTAGAGTGACCAAGTTATGTTTTCCTTAGACATGATAGAAAGGCTTGCGACTAAAGTGGGTAGTTAGACCGACTAACATTAGTCACTAGACCGACTAATTATGGCCGCTAGAGTGACCGAGGTTATGTTTTTCTTAGAGATGCTAGGAAGGCTTGCGACTAAAGTGGGTCGCTAGACCGACTAATATTTGTGGATGGACAGACGAATGGTAACTTTTCCCTATTGTGTATAGGCTTCTTTTCTCGGTCACTAGACCGAAGAAGATCCATGTGTAGTTGTTAGACTGACGAATCGATTCCGATGAAAAAACAAAATCATCTTGGTCGAAATAATGACCCTATTCCGATGAAATTGTGTTGCTACTTCATCGCAAAAATGTTCAAATTTAATAGTATTAGGTCCCTCTCTTTGTTAGTGGTGACTATAGCACATTTTACTAGTGATTAGAACAAACAAGTTTCCCTATTTTGTATTTTGTTGATTCATTTCTATAAACACCACGATGTATCAAATGGTTTATCATTTGTTTGTAGAAGTTTTGTATAATGCTAGACATATGTTGTGCTATAATACATGGGAGGTAGAACATCCCTTTTGCTTCATAGATGTTTTATTTATTTTTTGATAGGTTTCCAGAGACGAGGCCTACCTTTGTTCTTCATCCTAGTAGTTTGAGGACTCATGTGCAGATGCACATGTGGGGGGATATGATTCCCAAGTGGGGCCAGCCGAAGTTTTTGGCCATGATTTCCTTAGACACATTGGGATTACTATTCAGTGAGGAAGATCACATGTTCATCATGGTATTGTGTCCTTACACAAGTTTGGATTGGTTAGGATTTCCAAACATCCTCTTCACACCAAATGAGCCACCATATGATAGAGGTAATATTAGTGTTTTGATTAAATTAATCTAGTTTCATTTTATTGTCTTACTTAATTAGAATAAAATTAATTCTAACATGTTCTTTAACTTATTTTATTAAATTGTTTAATGAAACTATGTGATTATTGTTGTGTAATATATCTTTTGCAGATATTGGCACTTTCATTGGGGACTTGCCACCTCCCCTAATAGATGATGATGAGGAGATGATGCTTGAGTCTGTGGTGGGTCAGGGTCCTTGGGTGCAGATACCCGACGACATGTTCCATAGGCCAGATACTAGTTTCAGGTTGGAGTTGGGAGACTGACCATGTGCACCTTTGACTAAGGTGGGACTATTCCCTATGCTGATGTGAGACATTGGGGCATATCTTATTCTCTTTGAGATTTGGAGGGAGATGTTGCATGATTTGATGCCTCTTATGTGTCATATCGTCAGAGCTACTAGGATACTAGTATCAAGGAGGGATCCCAATGATAGGAACATCTCCCCTTCTAGTACGAATCATTCATCGAGTACCCCATTGATTGATGATGGTGGCTATGATAATTCTTCACATCCTCCTCCTCCTCCTTCACCTCAGCCAGATCATGAGCAGGAAACACATATTCCTCATCCTCCTCTTTCAACTCACCTAGATGAGAAGGTATGTAATATCCCAAAAAATAATTAATTATTAAAGTCGGTGTGCACTTAGGAATAAATTTCCATTTTGGGAAAATTCATATTTGGAAAATTATTGTCATTTATGGAAAATCTGAATTCGGAATTTGACTATTTGTAATTAATTATTTGTGACTGTTGGGAAAATAGTTGATTTGCCCAACCAACTCTTTGACTGTGACACATGTAAAAGACAAATCTTTTTATATATTAATTGTTGAAGGAAAAATGGAACAGCTAGGTTGAAAAAAATTGACCATGACTCCATGAGTGGGGAATGGACTTGATTTACCTCAGGGATGAAGTTTACAAGTGGAAAATGAGGAATTTTACCACTAGTAGCCCCTAAAAATAAGGGATTTGTAAAGCTGCAAAAATTCCCAAGGAGGGAAAAATACCTAGGCACAAGATGCTCATGATATACAAAATATGGGAGGAGGAAGGATGTTGCTTAGTATGTTGGAGAAAGGATATAACTTTCTATTATGAACATTGTTTAGTGTGAGGAAAGGGGATTTTTCTAATCTTAAGGGAGGACTATAGCAAAGGAGGATCATTGGAATTCACCCTTATGGACTCATGGTCAGGCTAGGGGGTAAACGGAGAAAGTAATTTGGTTGTTTTGTTCTATGGTTGCGTGGAACTTGGTTGTTCCATTTGTGTTCCAGCATCTTATTCAGATATGTACATCTACTTGTTTCCTTGTTGAATGTTTTTTTAATTACTAGCTTACATAATGAAATGGTTATAGGATAATTATCTTACTGGTTGATTTTATTCATTGAGTAAAGATACAAAATATATTGTGATTTTTAATTGTTAATGAAGTTGAGTTATATATGTATAGATAGTAATATATGTATATGATTGACTAGGCATAAAGAATGTTAGAACTGTTGTTTGTGTTCTGGAAAATTTACAAGTGAATACGTGCTTCAATAGAGGATAATTGTGTGTATTTCCATGTATCCATATAGATATTTATGTACATAAATATACATGTAGAATGCCATTTCAGTCCATGTACAGGTACTATAGAATATAGATAAAGAAAATATCAGTCCTCCCTTTTGAAAGGAAATTACATTCTATATATATGATGGTCCATAGAAAAATAGAGATCCAATAGTTTACATAATACATAATACCATTGTTGTTGTAAATTGTGGAATTTTGTTCAAATGGAGTTTTCTTTTAAAACCATGTATTCCATTAAAGAAGACATTTACAAATAACTGGTTTATCCATGAAACCCTGAATCAAAGTTAACATAGTAGTGTACCCTAGGGTAAGGACCCTGTACCACTATCAAGCAGAACTTGAGAATCTTAAATTAAACGTCCATATTTGGAACTCTAACACCTTTTCGAGTAAGGTGATCCATTTTACCCATTTTACCTCAGAGTGATTAATCCTACAAGAGGAAATCAACAGAATTAGAAAATTGTGTTAAAGTAATCAAACAAAATTAAATACTAAAGATTTAGCAAATGAAAAGTACTTAGCTTATAGCTGGCATGGATGCAATTCTCCACCAGCATTGAAGATATGATCTTTCCATAGTCTGAAGGGGAGGAGTGGACCCATAAATGGCTGATGGGTACCCTCACAAGGAAAACATGGTCCCATCATTATTTTTGTAACAGAAAGGAATCTAACTTGATTCTCTAGAATGTAAACAAGTAATTAAACAGTTCTAAACATTTCGTATTTTTCATAACCAGAATAATAAAGTTCACACAGAAAATCTGCATGTCCCACAAAGGCATATCCTTCCCAATTCGGGACTACAGACAAAGTTGCAAGACCTTTCTTCCGTAAATGTTAAAAAAATTACGAGTTGATGTTTAAAAACTTAGACAAGAACACAAGTATAAACTAAACTTAAATTACGCATTACGAACCTATTGTTCCATCAAAGACACTCTATCCAATAGAAGAAATTTAGATGAGATTCTGGAAATACTTATTTTTACTGATACGTAGAAGAAGAATAGATAGGATAGTTTTAAACATAGATTCAAGAACAAAGAACTTAGGATGAAATTTTATATAAGCATTCATGAAATATAAATTCTGGTGGAACTTATACACAGAGGGGAGTCTTACGATTTTAACCATTCATGTATAATTATGTGAAACGTGAATAGATTAAGAGAAGAGTCTCACAAGCCAATTACTAAATTGTACACATGGGTAAGAAAACCTTGCTGCATACATAGGGGACATTTTTATGAATATGCACCGTGTAATTTGAAGATGAAATAAATTACAGTAAGCCCTGGGATGTGTATTCTCATCTAAAGAGATGATAGATTAGAGATTTATGCCATCTTTTCCTTTAAGAATCTATAATATTTATATCGTATGGTAAAGAGGAAATAATATCACATGATTTATACATACACCGATCACCATAAGTGGATTTAAGAGTTACTATATAGACCCATAGAAATATTTTAACCACAAGATTCTCGAGTGATAGGTATATCGTGAACAACTTAAAACAAAATACAAGAATAAAAAATAAAGAGAAGATCGAGGTCACGGCCTAACCATAGGCCAACAAAACCCTAAATATTATTATGGGAATAATTCTTGAACCAGAGGGTTAAATCATTCGTATACACTTCATACAAGTCCCAAATGAAAACCATGAATAGAGGGTATTTATACACTCGCTAGAAATGCTAACTCAACAACATCGCAACTCATCACGAATTACCCAATGGGGATGCACCAAACAGAGCATGAATTTAAATGATATTTAGAAAGTAAGAAACAACAAAATGAAAGCACCTCAATTCTAAAAACCATAGTGGACAATTACAGAGGTGGTCACGAATAAGACTACTATTACAAACTACCACTTCTATTACAGGATAACATAAGCGATAGGGATGTTCTTAGGGTTACCCGGTATAGTAGGAGAACCAGTTGGTTGCGCACCTCCCTTTTCCTTACACACAGAAGGACCACTCCAAGTCGTCAGCCATACATCCATAGGAACATTGCAAGGTTAATGCTGGGGAGTTTTTGAAAAAATGCACAGAGCCAAAGGAAAATGATACTTTAGTTACCCAAGAACCTTCACAGTGCAAAGTAATGGCGATAGGATGTTCATAGTAATCTGTCCATGTGAACAAACAAATATGGCGTGCCCACATTGGACGTGACAACCTAGCAACCAGTGCGTTTTAAAACCCTCTTAATTATCGACCAAAGAATTGATGTGTTTACAGATAGATTTAATATCCCCTTAAGCTACAACAACTTAATGCATTTAGTGATGGGCCATGTCACCAGGTCGGGTGGGATTTCATGCGCTACCAGGATTAGGGTTACGACCTATCATGCCTAACATGATTCCAACCCCTTAAATGCTAAAAATTTGTATACCAAGCAACCCCTTCCTTACAATTGGCATCCACTAAATTCATTTAGTTATTGTGTTAAAGTTTTAACAAAAAACCGACAAGATATGACCACTGTATGTAATATTTAGAATGCCTATATAGTATGGGTAAATACTGTAGGAAGTGGACCCATCTATATATGTGAATAGCATTAAAACTTCATGTAATGCATGTGATAACTTATATATATGATCTCAAGGAAATAAGCTACCTTGTGTGGCTATATATGTATAGATATAGGTATGATATATATATCTATATAGATATGAGGTGAGGATTGTATATCCCATGATAAATCCCAACAATCTTAATACATGTGATATAAGAGTATAATGAGAAAAACTTAATATATGGGATTATTTTGTGGTAAGCTTAAAAGTACTCATATATTGGATATGAAGTGGAAGGTACTAAGTCTTGATTTAAAGATATAGCTTTTAGAGAAAAAACCCTTTTATGGATCCCTTTGATAAAAGTAGAAACCATGTTAGGATAGGGTTATTATAGCCCTTTTATGAACAAAATAAGACTTAAAAGTCCACTTTGATATTACAGTTTCGTGAATAGTCTAAACACTAGCCTATTATGTTAAAATGTTGAGAGTACTGAATTATTTTAATAGGAAGGACTTCAGTGAAAAAGTTAACTATCTTGTTATTAGTCTCTTGTAACTACGAATAGGTATAGGTCATATTCCGATAGAGACAATAATAGTTTTAAACTTGATCAAGTATATCAGAGTAAAGAAGAAGGCTACAACACTTGGACCTCAGAGGAAGGCCAAAATTAGTTTAGTACATTTTATCCTATTAAAAGAAAAAAAACTAACAAAAATTCTTAATGTTACAAACAAAAAAATTTTGTTCTGTTGTGATAATGGTAGCACAAAATGAAGAGAAGATCATACTTGAGGAGGATCCTGATCAAGGACCTCCTAGAGAGCCTGGGAATAATAGTGAAGGAAGTTCAGCCACCCAAGTTCTGGAAACAATGAGAAACCTTATCATGGAGCTGCAAGCATTCAAGACAGATAATGAGAAACTGAAAAAGGCACACGAAGACCAACTAGAGATAAATGAAGTGATGTTGTGCAACATCGTAACAAATAAGAGTCCAAAAGACAATGAAAAGGATGAAGAGGTCAACAAAAGATCCTCCAAAAAATCTAGTCCTGAAGCATAAAATGAGAACAGTTCTTCTGAAGGAACAACAACAATAAAAAATAAAACATCCATAGGAAGGAAAAGAAAATGGGTGGACCACCTAGAGGGTGAATTCAAGAAGATAAAACTGTCCACCTTTGATGGATAATCCAAGACATGGGAGGAGGATGAAGCATGGTTACTGGATATAAAAAATTATTTTCATATTTATAATTATTCTAGTAACATGAAGGTCAGAATGGCCATTTATATCCTGGAAGGAAAGGCGATTATCTGGTGGTAGGACCTGAAGTTGGCCAATGGATTAAAATAAAAACAGAGGGAATGGTTAGATTTCAATAAATACTTCAAGAAACAATATTTATCATAAATTTATTATGAAATAAAGACCAAAGAATTTTATGATCTAATACTCGTCCAAATGACCATGGACGACCTGATAAACAAATTTCTTGAATTATTAATATTTGTGGCATACATCATGGAAGGCAAAGTAAAAATCCAGCGGTTCCTAAGCTGCCTACCAGAGTCCTATAAGGAAAAAATTGAATTCGACAATCCCAAGACCTTAATACAAGTGTTTAGAAAGGCCCAGATGTTCTATGATCATTAAAAACAATGGTCTAAATTTCCCAAGGCTTGGAAAGATAAGAAATAGGACATAATGAATCAACGAAAGAAAGGCTTCCAACCTGCCCCTTTCTGGAATGCGACAAAGAATTTCCAAAGGAAATATTTTCATTCCAATAACCAGAACACCAAGGGGGAGATAGACCAGTTAATCTAGGAACCAAGAAATTTGGGGATAGCCCCAAGGAACAGTTAAAATGATGGGAGTGTCGGGAACCTCAATTAAGGAGGAACTGTCCATGTTTAACTTCTACAACAAGGACCATAGTTCATAACCTGAAAGAGGCCTCTACAGTAGGAGATGTGGGAATAATCATACACAGAATTAATGCAGCTATGGATGGCCGACAAGCCGATCATCAGTCCACTATAGTGGAGGCTGAAGGTAAAGTTAATAATAATTGTATTTCTATTTTAACTGACCCAGGAGATACTCTGAGTTATGTTACTCCTAGTTTAGTTGATTTAAACAAGCTTAAGAAAGTAAATCATACCAAAGTCTGGTTAGTACAGCTAGCAATAGGGACTAAGAGAAAAGTAACATATTTCATTTTTTATTGTGAACCCAGTTTAGATGGTCAAAATACAAAGATGAATCTGAATATTTTACCTTTGGAATCATATGATATAGTCATTGGAATGGACTAGTTAGAGAAACATAAAGTAATTCTGGATTGTTACGAAAAATCACTTACTTACATAGACGAAAAAAACACAGTTAGGACAATTCAAGGCATTAGAAAACTAGTCTCAGTTAGGCAGATTTCAACCATGTAGTTTAAGAAATGCATGAATAAAGGTTGTCATATTTATGCTATTCAAGGGACAAATCTGTTAGAAAAGGAAGATAAACCCAACCTAGAAGACTTTATCGTATTACATGAATTTAGATATTTATTTGTGGATGAAATACCACAACTGCCTCTAAGAAGAGAGATAGATTTCTCTGTTGATTTTATTCCTGGATCAGCCCCGATATCTAAGGCACCCTATAGGATGAGTTTAACTGAATTAATAGAGCTAAAAATTCAGCTACAATAACTATTGGACAAGGAATACATCAGACCAAGTATCTCTCCTTAGGGAGCACCATTCCTTTTCGTTAAAAATAAATATGGGACTTTAAGATTACGTATTGATTATCGACAGTTAAACAAAATGACTATTAAGAACAAGTATCCTTATCCAGAATTAACGATCTATTTGACCAAGTGGGAGGGGAAAAGATTTTTTCTAAGTTATATTTAATATTTGGTTATCACCAGGTCATAATAAAGGATGAAGATATAAGTAAAACAACATTTAGAATGAGATATGGACATTATGAGTTTCTTTTTATTATGTTTGGTCTCACTAACGCAACAACAACATTTATGTGTTTAATGAATAGCATATTCAGTCAATTTTTGGATAAATTTGTTTTGGTATTTATTGACGACATTTTAGTTTATTCGAAAATGGAATAAGAACACAAAGAACATCTAAAGATAGTATTGCAGACCTTAAGGAAACACAAGTTGTATGAAAAAATTGACAAATGTGACTTATACCAAAAGAGAATACAATAGCTAGGACATGTAATATTTGAAGAAGGTATTGTAGTTTACCAAGAGAAGATAAGAGCCATCATGGAATGGCCTATCCCTAAGGATGTGGTGGAAATCCAATCATTCATGGGAATTATTGGTTACTACAACAAATTTATTGAGGGGTTCTCTAATATTGCATACCCCATCACATCCCTACAGAAAAAGGGAACAAAGTTTACTTGGTCATAGAAATGTCAGGATAGTTTTAATAAGTTAAAAGAATTGTTAACTACCGCACCTATTTTAAGGGTAGAATACCTTGAAAATATTTTACATTCTGTGTGGATGTGAGCAAAGAAGGCTTGGGAGGTGTCCTAACTAAAGAAGGGCACATTATTTGTTACGAATCACGAAATTTAAAAGACCATGAACGAAACTAAGTCACACATGAATTGGAATTAGTAGTTGTAATTCATGCGCTAAAAATGTGGCAACCCTACTTAATGGGTGGAAAATTTATGTTGCTAACTGATAATAGTGGTGTGAAATTCTTATTCAGTCAATCAGATCTTCACAAAAGGCAAGCAAGGTGGCCGAACTTCTTGACTAAATTTGATTTCAAAGTAAGGCACATCAAGGGTAAATAAAACAAAGTGGAAGATCCCTTAAGTAGAAGAACTCATGGGTTGTTTGAGATAAGTATCAGTATGGAAGAAAGAGACATTGAACAAAGGATAAAATCTGCAAGTGATACAGATGAAAAATACATCAAAACAATAGAAGATTTACAAGGAAATGCAGAAAATTTGGATAGAATAGATCTAAGTTTGGATAAAAACGAACTGCTAAGATTCAAAAATAGGCTGTACATACCATATTATGTTGAATTAAAGCTAACAATTTTGGATGAAGTACACAAAAATCCATATTCTGGTCATCTGGGATACCAGAAAATGGTAATAGCCTTGAGGAAGTTGTTTTATTGGCCTAACATGAAAGGCGAGACAACTGAATACTTATCTAAATGCCTATATTGTCAACAAGTGAAGGCTGAACATCGGCATCCAGTTGGCCTGCTACAACCTCTGCCTATACTAGAATGGAAGTGGGATACTATCTCACTGGACTTTATTACAGGTTTGCCTAAAACTCAAAAACATAATGATTCGATTATGGTAGTGATCGATAAAGTAAGCAAGTATTCACATTTTATTCCTATGAAATCTACTTATAAAGATATTAACATCGTTGAAATATTTATGAAGGAAATATTTAGATTGCATGGTATCCCTAAAATGGTGATTTCAGATGGAGATGTCAAATTTACATCAACGTTTTGGAAAGAATTGTTTGCAGGGTTCAATACTAACCTAAATTTCAACACAAGCTACCATCCATGAATAGATGGGCAAACTAAACGAAAGAAATAGATTGTGGAAGATATGTTACGAATGTAGGTAAGGACGAAACCAACTAAGTGGGAGGAATACCTACAGTTAGTGGAATTTGCTTACAATAATGGATATCAGATGTCAGCTAAAATGAGTCCCTTTGAAGTATTGTACGACAAAAAATGTACAACTCCAATTAGTTGGGATGACCTAGTTGACAGACTCATGATGGGACCATAAATGCTTCAGGAAATGGAGAAAATGGTAAGAAAGGTACAACAAAATTTAAAAGAGGCACATGACAAATAGAAAAGCTACGTAGATTTGAAAAGGAGACACCGAGAATTTCAAGTTGGTGACCACATGTATTTGAAATTCAAAGCAAGAAGAATTTCATTGAAGCTAGTAAATTTTTCAAAGTTGGTGCCCAATTTTGTGGCCCCTTCGAGATCTTAGATCGAATTGGACCTGTGGCATATCAACTTGCACTCCCGGCAAATTTAAGAGGTCATAATATTTTTCATGTTTCTTTGTTGAAAAAGTATATTCATGATCATACTCACATCATTGATTGGAACATGGTGCATGTGGATCTAGAAGGTGAGTTCCAAGTGGAACCTCTGTGAATTATGGACAGGAAAGAAATAGTACTACGAAACAGAGCCATCGCCTAGGTAAAAGTGCAATGGAAGCACTTTAGTCCTGAGGAGGCCACTTGGGAATTGGAGGAATATTTGTATAAATATTATCCAACCCTATTTCGAGAGAGGAATGAACACTAAGGATAGTGTTTTACTGAAGGGGGAGAGGATGTAATATCCCAAAAAATAATTAATTATTAAATTTAGTGTGCACTTAGGAATAAATTTTCATTTTTGACAAATTCGTATTTGGAAAATTATTGCCATTTATGGAAAATCCGAATTTTCAATTTGATTATTTGTAATTAATTATTTGTGACCATTGGGAAAATATTTGATTTTCCCAACCAACTCTTTGACTATGACACATGTAAAAGACAAAATTTTTTATATATTAATTGTTGAAGGACAAAAGTGATAGCTAGGTTGAAAACAATTAACCATGACTCCATGAGTGGGGAAAAAACTTGAGTTACCTCAGAGATGAATCTTACAAGTGGAAAATGAGGAATTTCACTACTAGCAACCCGTGAAAATCATGGATTTGTAAGGATGTAAAAATTCCCAAGTAGCGAAAAAGACCTAGGCACAAGATACTCATGATATACAACATATGGGAGTAGGCAGGACAATGCATAGTATGTTGGAGAAAGGATATCACTTGTTGTTATGAACACTATTTAGTATGAGGAAAGGGGATCTTTTTGATCTGAAAGGAGGATTGTATAAAAGGAGGATCATTGGAATTCACCCTTATGGACTCATGGTCAGGCTAGGGGGTGAACGGAGCAAGTAATTTGGTTGTTTTGTTCTATGGTTGGGTGGAACTTGGTTGTTCCATTTGTGTTCCAACACCTTGTTCAGATATGTACATCTACTTGTTTCCTTGTTGATTTTTTTTTTAATTAATAGATTACAGAATGAAATGGTTATAGGATAATTATCTTACAGGTTGATTTATTCACTGAGTAAAGATAAGAAATCTATTGTGAGTTTTAATTGTTAATGAAGTTGAGTTATATATGTATATATAGCAATATATGTATATGATTGACTAGGCATAAAGAATGTTAGAATTGTTATTTGTGTTCTGGAAAATTTACAAGTGAATATGTGCTTCAATAGAGGATAATTGTGTGTATTTCCATGTATCCATATAGATATATTTATGTACATAAATATAAATGCATAATTCCATTTCAGTCCATGTACAGGTACTATAGAATATAGATAAAGAAAATATTAGTCTTCCCTTTTGAAAGGAAATTACATTCTATATATATGATGGTTCATAGACAAATAGAGATCCAATAGTTTACATAATACATGATACCACTGCTGTTGTAAATTGTGGAATTGTATTCAAATGGATTTTTCTTTTACAACCGCGTATTCCATTAAAGAAGAAAATTACAAATAATTGGTTTATCCATGAAACCCTGAATCAAAGTTAACACAATAGAGTACCCTAGGGTAAGGACCCTGTACCACTATCAAGCAGAACCTGAGAAGTTTAAATTAAATATCGAGATTTGGAACTCGAATACGTTTTCTATTAAGGTGACGCCTTGGACCTATTTTCCCTTGGAGTGATTAATCCTACAAGAGTAAATCGACAGAATTAGTAAACTATGTTAAAGTAATCAAACTAAATCAAATATTAAAGATTTAGCAAATGAAAATTACTTAGCTTATACCTGGAATGGATGCAATTCTCCACTGGTGTTAAAGAGATGACCTGTCCATAGTTTGAAGGGGAGGAGTGGACCAGGAAATGGCTGATGGGTACCCTCACAAGGAAAACAGGGTCCCATCATTAGTTTTGTAACCAAAAGGAATCTAACTTGATGCTCTAGAATGTAAACAAGTAATTAAAAAATGCTAAACATTTAGTATTTTTCATATCTAGAATAATAAAGTTTACACAGGAAATACGCATGTCCCACAGAGGCATATCCTTCCCAATTTGGGACTGTAGAAAAATTTGTAGGACATTTCTTCCATAAATGTTAAAAAACTTACAAGTTGTTGATTAAAAACGTAGACAAGAACACAAGTATAAACTGAACTTAAATTATGCATTATGAACCTACTGTTCCATCAGAGACGGTATGTCCAATAGAAGAGATTTAGATGGGATTCTAGAGATACTTATTTTTACTAATACTCAGAAGAAGAACAAATAGGCTATTTTAAACACAGATTCAAGAACAAAGAACTTAAGATGAATTTTTATAGAAGCTTTAATGAAATATAAATTTTGGTGGAACTTATACACAGAGGGGAGTTTTACGATTTTAACCATTCCTATATATGTATGTAAAACATGAATAGATTAAGAGAAGATTATCATAGGCCAATTACTAAATTGTACACATGGGTAAGAAAACCTTTCTGCATACACAAGGGACATTTTTACAAATATGCACTGTGTAATCTGAAGATGAAATAAATTACAGTAAGCCCCGGGATGTGTATTCTCAACTAAAGAGCCGATATATTGGGGATTTATGCCATATTTTCCTTTACAAATCCCTAATATTTATATCGTATGGTAAATAGGAAATAATATCACACAATTTATACATACAATGATCACCATAAGCGGATTTAAGAGTTAATGTATAGACCCAGAGAAAGATTTTTACCATGGGATTCTCGAGCGATAGGTATGCGGTGAACAACTTAAAAAAAAACACAAGAATAAATGATAAGGATAAGATTGAGGTCATGGCCTAACCATAGGCCGACGAAACCCTAAATATTATTAAGAGAATAATTCTTGAACCATAGGGTTAAATCGTTTGTATACACTTCAGACAAGTCCCAAATGAAAACCATGAATAAAGGGTATTTCTACACTTGCTAGAAATGCTAACTCAACAAAATCGTAACTCATCAATAATTATCTAATGGGGATGCACCACACAGAGCGTGAATTTAAATGATATTCAGAAAGTAAGAAACAACAAAAGGAAAGAACCTCAATTCCAGAAATTGTAGTGGACAGTTACAGAGGTGGTGACGAATAGGATTACTATTACAAACTATCACTTCTATTACAGAATAATATAAGTGATATGGATATTCTTGGGGCTAACAGGTATAGTAGGAGAACTAGTTGGTTGTGCGCCTCCCTTTTCCTTACACAGAGCAAGAGAACTCCAAGTCATCGACCATACATCCAGACGAACATTGTAGGATTAACAATGGGGATTCTTTTCAAAAATGCACAGAGCCAAAGGAAAATGATACTTTAGTTACCTAAGAACCTTCACAGTGCATAGTAATGGAGATAGGATGTTCATAGTATTCTGGTGATGTGAACAAACAAATATGGAATGCCCACATTGGACACGACAACCTAGCAACCAGTACATTGCAGAACCCTCTTAACTATCGACAAGAGAATTCATGTGTTTACAGACAAACTTAATATCCCATTAACCTAGCACAACTTAATGCATTTAGTGATGGGCCATGTCACCAGGTCGGGTGGGATTTTACGCTGAACAGTTAATATTTAAGGTTGGATTAAATGCACTACCATGCTTAGGGTTATGGCCTGTCATGCCTAACAGGCTTCGAACCCATTAAACTCTAAACATTTGTATACTAAGCAACCCCTTCATTACAACTCGCATGCACTATGTTCATTTAGTTACTGTGTTAAAGTTTTAACAAAAAATCGACAAGATATGACCATTGTATGTAATAGTTAGAATACATATACAGTAGGGGTAAAGAATTTAGTAAGTGGACCCATCTATATATGTGAATAACGTTAAAACTTCATGTAATGCATGTGATAACTTGTATATACAATCTCAAGGAAATAATCTACCTTGTGTGGCTTTATATGTATAGATATAGGAATGATATATATATCTATATAGATATAAGGTGAGGATTGTATATCCCATGATAACTCCCAACAATCTTTATACATGTGATATAAGAGTATAACGAGAAAAAGTTAATATATGGGATTATTTTTTGGTAAGCTTAAAAACAGTCATATATTGGATATGAAGTGGAAGGTACTAAGTCTTGATTTTAAGAAAGAGATTTTAGAGAAAAACAGTTTTCTGGATACCTTTGATAAAAGTAGAAACCATGTTAGGATAGGGTTACTATAGCCCTTTTATGGACACATTAAGACTTACAGGTCCACTTTGATATTACAGTTTCATGAATAATCTAAACACTAGCCTATTATGTTAAAATGTTGAGTGTACTGAATTATTTTAATAGGCAGGACTTTAGTGAAAAATTTAACTATCTTGTTATTAGTCACTTGTAACTACGAATAGGTATATGTCGTATTCTAATCACAACAATAATAGTTTTAAACTTGATCAAGTATATCAAAGTAAAGAAGTTTTAATGCATCTATCATTTTTTTTTTTATTTGGTAAATTTGGGATATATTACAAGGTAAGACCTATTCCTCCACCCCCTATTTCTGGTTAGAGAGTCGACCAACCACTTCATCCTGACCATCCATCATCTTCTACTACAGACCATGCCTCCATTTCTTTTGTACATATAGGGATTATCCCATCGGTTGGATGAGATATGTTATAACAGTTATTTGAATTGTTCTTTATATATATATATATATATATATATATATATANTTATTTGGTAAATTTGGGATATATTACAAGGTAAGACCTATTCCTCCACCCCCTATTTTTGGTTAGAGAGTCGACCAACCACTTCATCCTGACCATCCATCATCTTCTACTACAGACCATGCCTCCATTTCTTTTGTACATATAGGGATTATCCCATCGGTTGGATGAGATATGTTATAACAGTTATTTGAATTGTTCTTTATATATATATATATATATATATATATATATAGTGCATTTTGTTTGTTCATGTTGTTGTACTTAATTTATATGTTTATGTTGATGTGTATATTTTTAGGTCATGTTATATATGTTTGTTAAATGTGCTTGATAGATGTTTATGTTAGACGATGTTTATGATATGTGTGGGATGATGATATTATACAATGCTTGTGTTTTGTTAGATGTGATCACAATGATGATGCCTTGTTAGATTATTAGATTTGTGTGGTAGCTAATTTATGACGTTTATATGTGCTAGAGGTATATATAATTAATCAGATGATGTTAGTGAATTTAAATGTGTATTATAGATGATGTTTATGTTTGTTAGATGGTTATCATAATGATTTTCTTTTTTATTAAACAATATTTATTATAGATTATGTATTGGTGGACTTATATCAAAATTTTATATATGAAACATAAAGACTTAATTTAAATATAAAATGCAAAGATATTTTTATAAATTACAAAGTTCAATATGGTTAAAACTATAATTGTAAAATTACCATAAGCATTTTCTATTTGCATAGATAGTTTATATATATTCATTCTAACTAAATTATTTTTCAAAAAACAAATTACATATGAATAAATGTTATTTTCCATTGTAATTATTACTCTTTTTTAATAGAATATTCTACACTAATCATTGTTATTATAAAAAGTTATGATCTCCAATGATAAGCATTACATTGGGCCTAAAATTTTATGGATGCAAATTAATCTTCCTATTTTTATTTTGTCATTATTTTGTAAGTTGATTTCTATCAAATTTTAAACTACTTCACTAATTGTAACTTTACTCAACATTGGGGGCATAATTTTATAAATATTTCCAAAAGCAATGATAAAAGTATGTAAACTAAAAAACAAGTTAGTTAAAAACCAAATTATCAAAAAATCATGTTAGAAATTTAATTTTTAAATTATAAACCACATTATTTGTTAAATATCTTACTTTTAAATCTACAAAATACATGAACATAAACTCAGTTTTTTGAATCATCATGTTAACATATCACAAAAAATTTTATACTATTAAACATGCATATCAACCATATTATTACTTCTAATATCAACATAGATTACTAGAATAAATAA
>JASDQU010102121.1:185434-206159 GCA_032191745.1 Picea mariana
TAATGCCCTTGGAATTTCAATCCTTATGGGGACAAATTATGTGTTGTGGGTTTTCTATTTTCTATTGTAGTGTGTTTTTTTGTTCAAGTATAACATGCAGAAGTCAATTAATGCAGAGCCATAAAGAAAAATCCAATTATCAAATAGAATAAGATAATTAAGTTAGTGGTTCTTAACGGGCTGTAGTGTCGAGAAGAAAAATTATTGATTTAGTTATTTCTAAGTATTTTATACGCTAATGTGACCCCTCGTGCTCCAAGAGAATTAATAACAGGTTGTTTATTATAAGGTCAATCTAATGTGATCGGTCGTGCTCCGGGAGCATCAATTATAGGTTATTTTTATGTAAGTTCAAGTTGTATAATTGACTATTAAAGATAATTTGTATTTAGAATTCTATTCTATATAAATGGTGAATATTGTAGAGGGTCATGAATTCACATATGGTAGCAGTGTAATATCCGGGATCCCAGATCTAGATATTAACTACTAATAAATGGGATTTTGGATGAAGGTCTGATATGCTTCGGGTTTCTAATTGAGACTCATAGGTTTTTGGATGTGTTTTGTTGTGTTTAAATGTTTAATATAGTGCATGCAAATATATGTGGAACCATAACCAACTCAATGTTTTTGTTAAGAAACAAGATTGAAAATATAAGATAAAATGCAGGAAACTCAAGAAAAACTCTTCAACTAGCTCTTTATATATGGAGATATTGTTGGAATATAAAGAAAAATACTGATAAATATCGATAATTAATGTATATGGATGGATCTAAGATCTTTTGGATCGATCCACTCCATGCACAGAAGAATGATCTACATGCACTAAAAAATACGTTGCACAATTGTTGGGAATGACTGCAAAGTTCTCCCTGGTGGAAAAACTCATCATAATGGGATGATATCTATCTATGAAGTTTCTTCATTGTCTCTGGCACACTCTCCTTGCCTCATAGTTAATGGTGTTGCCTTTCTGATATATTGTCGGAGCCTTGGATAGTTGTCGTAACCCTCATGCACTCAAAAATATTGCACCAGTGCGCCCTTGGAGTTTTACCTGTCAGAAAATGATGATAATTGTCTCAAATTAAGCTCTTGGGTATCCTATCAAACGGGATTTAGGGAATCAGCCTTGTCCTGACTGGTTGGTCCTAGCGAACCTCTTCTACTAATAAATCCTCCAAGAAAACCCCATCCTATAACTGAATAAATGCGTAGTAGCTTGCACTGGATCTATCTCTGCTACTGAAGTATGATCCTATAGCTCGCTGAAGAACATGTGTGGTCCTCTCTATGGACTAGGGTGTTTATTTCAACACTAAACTCTGTCAATGGTGATGGTTTCATCTAGAAAGCCACCAAACAAGAAGGAAGTCACCTCACTCCTCTATGGGCTCTAATTTCCAATTCATAATATTCAATAATGAGAGAATATGAGCCCCTGTCTCTCTTTTATACCCATTTTCAAATTTTTCCCTTCAAGTGACTTTTAATTCATTTTTAATATTTTCTCATAAAATCACTTTATTAATTTAATGAACCTTTTAACTCCAAAAAGTGATTAATTCTCTTTTATTATTTATGTGGCCATTAAAAGTCACTTTTCATCATCTGATATTGTATATAGTGTTTCCTCAGTTATAATGAGCTATTACACTAAGTCATTTCTCCAATAAAAAAGATCCAAATAGTACATTTAGTGTAATTGATTAAAATATGCCTATTAATAACCCCATTTTACGAAAATTGTCTGAATGCAACGAAACCAAGAACAAGCTATGCGGAAATGATCATGATGATGAATAATGGTAAATAAACTAAGCTCAACCCCATAAAACGCATCCAAACCCTCTTAGCTCACTGATGACATAGTCTCACCCTTTGACTTGGCTGATTCAAGCCTCCTGAAGTGACTCTAATAACTTAATAAGGGAATCCAAAAATGGGGACATGAAAGTCCTCCCTTTCGAAATATTGATTGTCCTCAAGAAATCTCATTAAACCTTGACACTCCCACAAATGAACCCAACCAAAATTGAATATCATACATGGGTTCCAAACTAAGCTAGAAGATGTGAAGAACCCTCCTCTCAACTCACTGTACGTCGAGGTACTGACATAAAAAGTATTCTCCTGAATGTTACTAATGGATAGAGCAACCTGGTACTACAAACAATTGGTCAACCCCTCAACTAGTAGCTCTACTAAGGAGCCACTCACATGCATCTCATCAAAGAAGTCCTGAAAGTAATAGTCTTCCTCGAAAGAAAATGACCCTGACCTCCATGACCACTCGAAGAGAAACATGGAATCCTCCAACTGAACATACTACCACCAATGTGAAGAGCTACAAGACCTCAACGAATCACTAAAACGTGAAACTCTCTCCTCAAAACTGAAGCTCAATGAAAAATATAAATGATTTTCCTCTGAAATGATCCACTCACCTCGATCAGTCAATGAAAGGCCCATCCCTATAATCCAAAGGTCCCATGCTGATATCCAAAATGGATCATCATGATGACATTGAACCAATATGGCCATGACTGTATTCCAAATGTACACATATTGAATTCCCCACTCATGGAACCCCATGCTAAAATACCTATAAATACTGGGCCTGCTATGAAGAAGCAAAATCTGTAAAGGTGTCCCTGCAGAACCAAAGTCTATAAATCCACTGACATACTCAATCATGGGTACCAAAAGAGAGAACTTTTGTTGCTATATAGAATGAATCCTATAAATCCCTCTTATGACCATCCAAGATTGAAGTATATCACTTGTTGATGCAACCTGGGCCATGAAGTAGTGAAGAAAACTACCAATCAAATGAATCCCTTGATCCCATAGTCAATTTGGAAGTCCACCACTTCCAATTCCCACTGAATTTTTTTCTGTCGTATTGATAATCGCCAAAATATAGTTTAGCCAGTATATTGAACCTTGTATGCCACTAACTGATGAAAAATAAATATTAGGAATCAACCTTGCCTACAAAATTTTCATGTTGTTTCCAACCCACACAAAGAAATATGCCACCCTCACTCCTGACAATGTATGTAGGAAAAGCATAGAGTTTACACACCCCACTGAAAAATATCCCTGTCTCTTGCGGTGCCTCAAACTCATAAAAAATATTAGAACTCCCTGCCCGAGTTGTATAATACATGAACATCTCCCGAAATGTCGACTCAAATAATAAATATGGGCCATCTCTATGGTAGATCATGTCATCCCTCAATTTTCCTCTTTCATCCTATGCATTGTCCACATGCCCCAAATGTAGAATATTTCTCATATCTATAAYGACCTAGGGATCACAAAACTTCCTCACATAATCCTCYCATGTCTCGTTGTACSTGATGAGAGTATAAAGGAATAGAAGAAAAAGCCTCCACGAGTGTATGCTCGACTGGAAAGTGTCACATACATTGGTAAATMCCAAGGGTATGACCAATAACTCCTCCATGCACACCTTTGGACTATCATAGCAGTCACTTTCACTACACGCTACTCCCATTCCATCATACACATCCAAAGGTGTCTCCTCACACTTAGGGTCAAGCCTACTCTCTTCATCATAACATGTACTACAACARTTGATGATATGATCTCCAAAATCCACAGAGTGTAGAAATTGAGTGGAACTATCTCCATTKGAAACTCCATGCTTCATCAAGTATGCCTCTACCATGCACTCCAATGCATCCCCATGTGTGCCACTGTACACCTCTGCATTCCATTGCAGACTACTGATCATCACTATAATCCCCTGTATACCACTGCATACTCCTATGTCCTTTGATACCATATTGTATCTTGGATCTACCATTRTATCAACCAATCCATGAGTATGAACTTGACCTAGATCCTATATAGATGTTTCCTCATCATGGGTGTCAACTAACCATGGATCCTAAATGGATGTGTGCTCACCCGAAATGTACCTGTCTCCAAAATCCATGAGTGTATGCTCAACTTTCTCATCATGAGTGATCAAGTATCTCACCAAAGGTGGTGGCTCCTGTAAGATATGTGCATCCTCAAAAATATTTGTGTCATATCTCCCTACAATCATATGTAAATCTGAATGCCCCCCTGCTCACCCGTCACATGAGGCTCCTCTTCCATTTCGACAATGTCACTGACAACCTCCTAAGAGATGGTTGATGTACATCACAGACTGTCTACTGAAATGAATGAAATAAATGCATTAATCAACTCCTCCTGAATTTTCTCTACTTGTAACTCATATTTTTAAAGGACCATCTGTGTGTTCTCCAAGGAGTCTTGTTTGTTCACTAGCTCACTGGTAACTCTTTCTACCTCATGATATTCCCCTTCCAATGCACCCTGGTACACACCACCCATTGTGAGAAGATAATATGTATATGGGAGAAGGTGTATGTAGTTAGATCTTGTCACTACCATGGCCTCCTTGAGTGTAATGAAATCTGCAAGGGAAATATTTTCTCCCAAGTTTTCCTGCACCATAGGG
The DNA here is from genome assembly GCA_032191745.1 of Picea mariana. Taxonomy (NCBI): domain Eukaryota; kingdom Viridiplantae; phylum Streptophyta; class Pinopsida; order Pinales; family Pinaceae; genus Picea; species Picea mariana. The sequence continues at coordinate 189,942 of JASDQU010102121.1, forward strand.
GCCCTCCAACAAAAGTCAACCACCAATATATGTGTGCCATCGAGGTGTCCCATGGCTGCCACAATCATGTCCTCGTGAACCTTTAGTTTCCCTTTCAAATGGAGTGACTAAAACGAACAAACATCCACATCATGTGTAAGTGATACCTCGTGACTCTTGCTACCAAGGTCAACTATGGAATCCTCATCAGAGTATGCCCCAACATCTATTGCATCACTTTGCCCAACATCACTCAAAAAGACCTCCTGATAAACGAGATTAGCCTCCAAGGACAACTCTTGAAATGCTACTTAGTCATCATCATTCTTAGCTGTAATGACACCCAAATAGTCATAAGAAACATAAAAATGATAAGATGTTGACATTGATCARGAAACTTTATCACATGGGCTATTATCCTGACCATCATATATGCTAATGTCATTACCCTCATAGTTCAACTCTAATGGTGTATAAAAWTTTKTTTTCCTATAATCCTCATTACACACATCCCTATCATAAATAGGTGCATGCTCATMGAAAAGGTCAATTTTCCTTCATTCTCCTTCAATTTATGCCTTGTGATTTTAAATGAATTCACATTCACTACTAATTGGGGCTCATACCACTCAATATGTTTGATGGTGCAAAATTATTTGAATGYCATGGCTATGTAAAATGCCTCACTAGGCACCATATACTCCCTCAATCAATCTATAAACTCCTCATCTCTTTCCCACTGATTTGCCAAATATTGATCCCACTAATTTTCCATTTGAAACTTATTCTCATTGAATACCCTTAGGCTGGCAGGAAAACCACCTCTGATACCACTGTAATATCCCAGATCTGGATATAAATTTCTAATAACTTAGGTTTTAGTTGTAGATATGATATGTTGGGGGTCTCTGACTAAGTTTCAAAGGTTTTTTTATTGTTTTGTTGTGTTGAAATGTTTAATATAGTGCATGCAAATATATGTGGAACCATAATGAACTCAATGATTTTATTAAGCAAAATGACAGACAATATAAGATAAAATGCAGGAAACTCAAGAAAAAACTCTTGAGATAGATCTATATATATGGATATCCTTCTAGAATACAAAGAAAAATACTGATAAATACCAATAATGAATGTAGATGGATGGATCTGAGATATCCTTGGTCGATCCACTACATTCAAGGAAGAATGATCTGCATGCACTCAAAAATGCGTTGCACAACTGCAAAGAATAACTGGAATGTTCACCCTAGTGGAAATACCCATTAGAATGGGATGAGATCTATCTCTAAAGGCCCCCCCCACTCTCTATAACACTCTCTCTTCCTCAGAGGTAATGTTTTTGGCTCTCTGATATACTGTTGAAGCCTCAGATAGTTACTGGAACCCTCGTGCATTGGAAACTGCTGCACTTGTGCACCCTAGGAGTTTCACCTATCAAAAACTGATGATAATTGTCTCAAATGAAGCGCCATGGTCTCCTCTCAAATGGATTTGAGGGAATCGGGTTTTTCCTTACTGGTTGGGCCTAGCGACCCTCTTTTGTTGCTAAATCCTCCAAGAAAATCCCACGCTGCAACTAAATAAATGTGCACTAGCTTGGACTAGATCTATCTATGTTGATGTAGTATGAACCTGTATCTCGATGAAGAAACTGTGTAGCCCTACCGATGGACTAGGGTGTGTCTTTCAACACCGAACTCTGTAAATGGCGATGGTTTCACCCAGACATCCACCAAACAAGAAGGAAGTCGCTTGACTCCTCTTTGGGTTCTAATTTACAATTCACATTCTTCAATAATGAGAGATCAATATAAGTCCTTATCTATATTTTATACCCCTTTTCACCTTTTTTCCTTCAAGTGACTTTTAATTCATCTTTCATATTCTCTCATGAAAACACTTTATTAATTTAATGAACCCCTTTACTCCAAAAAGTGAGTAATTAACCTTTACGATTTCTTCATCTATTGAAAGTCAATTTTCATCATCCCATCTTGTAGATATTTTTGCCTCAGTTCCAACTAGCTATCACACTAAAGTATTTCTCCAAGAAACAAGCTCCAAATAGTACCGTTAGTGTAATTAATTAAAATATGCCCATTAATAACCCCATTTTAAGAAAATCCTTGGAATGCAATGGAAGCAAGAAAAATTTGTGCATAAATGATCCTCATAATGAATAATGGTAAATAAACTAAGTTGTGCCTCATAAAACTTATCCAAACCCTTTCGATCTCGTTGATGATATAGTCTCAGCCTCTGACTTGACCAATTTAACTCTCATGAAGTGACTCTAACCGCATAATAAGGGAATACAAAAATGGGCACATGACAGGCAGTTCCATAGAATGATTCAATATCGAGATTGTTCTTTGGGAGGTCAAGAAGTGTCAGTTCTACAAGTATGCCAATGAGGTCAGAAGCGTTTGTACTTTAAACGAGTCAAGTGTGGTGAAAAAAAGAGCAGAAACCATGAGATTGCAGAGTGGGTGTAAGTGCTAATGAAGACGCCAAAGAACTAGACAAAAAATAATATTGTAATTTGTTTAGTATTGTAAGTTTTGTAATGTAGATTTTACATCTACGTGTGTTGTTGTGTATAGTAGAAAGCTAATTTCCCCATTAAAGGGGAACTTGGAATAATGAAGAAATTAGTTGTAATATGTTGTCATTGAAACTGCAAGAAGTTATTATTGGAATAAGGTTTTGAGTTGGTTGTAGTGCGTGTTATCTATTATTAGAATCCTAGATCCACAATTCATGGATGTAGAGAATTCTACTATTCCTATAAATATGTAACTTGTGTGAAGCAATGATACATGAGAAAAATTAGTTGTTGTGTATTGTTTTGTATTTGTAGGGTGTCTTATCTATTATTAGAATCCTAGATCCACAATTCATTGATCTAAAGAATTCTACTCTTCCTATAAATATGATACTTGTGTGAAGCAATGATACGTGTGTTGTTGTGTATTGTAGAAAGCTAATTTCTCCATTAAAGGGGGCACTTGGAATAATGTAGAAATTAGTTGTAATAGGTTGTCATTGAAACCGCAAGAAGTTATTATTGGAATAAGGTTTTGAGTTGGTTGTAGTGTGTCATATCTATTATTAGAATACTAGATCCATAATTCATGGATCTAGAGAATTCTACTATTCCTATAAATATGACATGTGTGTGAAGCAATGCGACGTGTGCTGTTGTATATTGTAGAAAGCTAATTTCTCCATTAAAGGGAGCACTTCGAATAATGTAGAAATTAATTGTAATAGGTTGTCATTGAAACAACAAGAAGTTATTATTGGAATAAGGTTATGAGTTGGTTGTAAGGTGTCTTATCTATTATTAGAATCCTAGATACACAATTCATAGATCTAGAGAATTCCACTATTCTTATAAATATGTAACTTGTGTGAAGCAATAATATATGAGAAAAATATATTTTGTGTGTGAAAATCTCTTTTTATAATCACTGCTATCTATCGAGGATGTTGCAGTATTGTGTTTTGACATCATCAAAGGTAGTCGTGTAATCGCTCCATGACCACACGCTAACTGGAAATGAATAAATCTGTAATTCTTTGAACCTCTATGGACTGCATGGGATTATTCAGAAGTAGTTACCTTTGGAAGGCCTCTCCTGCTTGAAATAGTTGAACGAGAAACAAGTAACCAGTTCAGCAGGTCTGTTTAAGCGAGATATGTTAAAACCCTGTGGATGATCATGATTTTCAGTTATTCTAAGTTAATTGGTTTTCATTTAGTTCATGATTTCAGATTTGATTATTTACTCCAACTCAATAATTTATTTTTTTCTCTTTTATTTAATTTCACAGGTGGGTTTTCTAGACGGACAGCAACAGGAAAGCAAGGTATGTCGGTGCCGACTAGGATGGAGACATTAAACAACATTGACATGGACATCTAAATCGAATTATGAATCTAATTTTATTTTATATTATGATAGAATTTTAACTTTTCTAAAGCATGAATTAGTTTGTATAGACCAACTCACAAGTAGCTTTCCAAAGAAGATTAATATGAAGAACAGATCATCCAATCAAACAAGTAAGTATCACTCATCTTTATGCAACGAACGAACAAAGTACAACCATTGCATAATTATAGCTCGGATTTATTGTTTTTAAGTGGCCAATTAGAAAGAAAATAAGTGTGCACGCTGCATAGCCACTTTCTCGTCATTGCGATTGATAGAATTATTTTAAATTAAGAAGCAACGATTTAACCTTTCAATATTTCATCGGCTCATCCACCAGCTCCACTAAATCTAAATTTGCCTTTTGCAAAGAAGCAGGGGTTCTCCTAAAAGTTATACACTAATTTTGTCCTGAAAGCAAGGTTGAACAACTTTAAACCTTTGTTATTAAACACTAATTTTATTAAAAAAAAATTATTAGTGGAATTTGATTAGCTATTCAATGAGCTATGGACTCTGCTCATATGGTGGAACTTGCTCATAATTTACCTTTTAAAAAGAASCACTGGTGCTCCTAAAAGTTACAGAGAAAGAACATCAATTTAGTTATGAAAGCAACTTTAAACCTTTGTTATTAAATACTAATTATTATTAAAAAACAATTATTAGTGGAATTTGAGCACCTATTCAATGACCTATAGACACCGCTCATAAGGGGAATCTTAGAAAAACAATTAYTAGTGGAATTTGACCACCTATTCAATGACCTATACACTCATAAAGGGAATCTTAGAACTCGCTGATCTTTCTGTCGAATCTTCGAACGATGGGTGGGTTGAGGGTTAAACTATCCTTGCATCAAGATAATAAATCAATTTATAATAATAAATTCATATAAAATAAGAAAAACAATTAATTAATTTAAGGTGAAATTAAATTTATAATAAAAATATACATTTAAATTTTATTATAAAAATTATCATAATTTTTTATTTATGAAGAAATTAAATTTATAATAATAATATAAATTTAAATTTAATTATAAAAATCATAATAAATTTAAGTTTTATTGTAGACATTATTTTGAATTTAAATATTATTATAGAGATTATAATGAACTGAAAACCCATTTCATGAAGTAGAAAATATCGTATGGTATATCATTAAACATTTTAATTTTTGTTATAAAATTATATTTTAATTTTTATAAAATATAAATATAATTAATATTTTATTAATGTTAAAAATAGAATGAACAGATTTCTGAAATGAGTGAACAAAATTAGAAATTGTGAATGCCGAAAAACCGAGATTGCCATCTGAGAATCAAAACAAGACTCTCAAAATTCAATGTTGCAACAAAAAGCATTGGATGCAGCTACAAGATTTATTTAAAATAATCAAAACATAGGAGTGCAAGCACCTGTAAACAATTGGAAGATGAAATGAGGGATCAAGCACTCGTAGACTCTCATAGACTCTCAAAAATGAACAAATACCTATCGGCTCTCGAAATTGAAATCTTTTACAGGAAGCATCGGATATACCTTCAGGGTTTGTTTCAAATACTCAAAATATTCAATCAAAATTCAGGAGTGTTCATCTCTTCAAACAATTTAGAGATGGTACCTTGGAACAAATACACATAGCAGACATCTACAAATACAATAGAAGGCCCCTCCCAGTGTAGTTCAATAATATCTAAGGTAAGCCACATTCCTTGATGCAACAAGGGATAACCAATGCAGTAAGGCCTTTTAGGACCAAATAAGGGAAAAAAGACTCTCAGGAGAATGTGATGGTAAGGAATTTGAATGCTGACGGTGGTCGATGGATCCGAAAGAGCCCTCAAACAACTCTACAAGGTACTTCTCCAAGTCTTCAGATGTATATTTGGTGTACTTCTCTACATGTCTTTCACTATCCTAGTGATTCATGTACCTTCCCTGAAAGGAACGGTAAGCAAGAAGCATTTTCTTCGTAATGGAGATCTGCAGCTCTTCGTGAAGCTCACAATCATGCACTGTCTAGGTTGTTTGAGTCCTGTAAACATCTTCAAATGTAACATTCAATCTCTTGAATCTCTCTTTAAGTTCTTTTGACACCGGACCAGAAACGTTCCCTTTAGAATACAATCTTGCATCTTTGAGCCAATCTAATACCTTGTTCCAGGCACCTCTCTGATAATTTATTGCAAGCTCCCTGACATGGCCGCAATGTTTCTTCACCTAATCATCACCCAGATGAGCTATGAGCTTGAAGTTGTCCTTCACTTTATGAACAATATAATGGATATCATTCATCAGAAATAGATGAGTCAGTGAATAGTCCTTTCTGATGAACAATATCCATTATATTGTTTAGAAAGTAAAGGACAACTCCAAGTTCAGAGATCATCTGGGTGATGATTGGCTGAAGAAACATCGTGGTCAGGTCAGGAAGCTTGCAATGAATTATAAGAGAGTTGCCTAGAACAAGGTATTAGATTTCCTCAAAGATGCACGACTATATTCCAGAGGAAACACTTTTGGTACCGTGTCAAAAGAACTTAAAGAGAGATTCGAGAAATTCAATGTTGCATTTGAAGAGGTTTACAAGACTCAAACAACTTGGACATTGCCTGATTGTGAGCTTTGCAAATAGCTGCAAATCTCCATTACTAAGAAACCGCTACCTGCTTATTGTTCCTTTCAGGGAAGGTACATGAATCACTGGGATAGTGAAAGACATGCAAAAAAGTACATCAAATATGCATTGAGGACTTGGAGAAGTACCTTGTATATTCGTTTGAGGGATGTTTCGGATCCATGGACCACCGTCAGCATTCAAATTCCTTACCAGAGCATTCTCTGAGAGTCTTTTTGCCCTTATTTGGTCCTGAAAGGCCTTACCACATTGGTTATCCCTTGATGCATTAAGGAATGTGACTTACCTTAGATAATATTGAAGTACACTGGCAGGGGCATTCTACTGTATTTGTTGATGACTATTATGTATATTTGTTCCAAGGTACCATCTCCGAATTGTTTGAAGGTCTGAGAACTCCTGAATTTTGATTGAATATTTCGACTATTTGAAACAAACCCCGAAGATATATCTGATGCTTCCTAGCAGAGATTTCAATTTCGAGAGCCTATAGGTATTTGTTCAATTTTGAGAGTCTACGGGTGCTTGATCCCTCATTTCATCTTCCATCTTCCAATTGTTTACAGGTCCTTCCACTCCTGTGTTTTGATTAATTTAAATACCTCCTGCAGCTACATCCAATGTTTTTTGTTGCAACATTCAATTTTGAGAGTCTTGTATTGATTGTCAAATGGCAATCTAGGTTTTTCAACGTTCACAATTTGTAATTTTGTTCACTCCTTTCCGAAATTTGTTCGCTCTAGTTTTAAAGTGGCATAGTATGATTATGCATAGAAAGTAGAAAACATAATTCAAAGGTAAATGAAATAAAGAATGTGTATGCAGCTATGTGGTTTTTTACATACAAAACATATAACATACATCCATAAGAAGTTAGAAACAAATAGTATATATTAATATATTTTATCATCAAAATAGGTTTCACTATACATGTTTTGGATCGTAATATATACAATCACTTCTTTTTATATTTTCTTTGTTTTCATAAATCTGTTGATTGGATCATCCATTTCTAGATCTACTTCACTTGTTGGGACATCTCTTGGTGTTGATTCAATACACATGCTATAATATATAGAATCACATCTTTTTATGTTTTTAAGTTTTCACAACTTTGTTGATTGGCTCATCCATTTCTAGATCTTCTTAAGTTGTTGGGATCTCTCTTGGTGTTTATTCAATATACATGCTATGATACATTGTACTTATATTCAGGTAATTTACATCGCATGTAGGCCATGTTGAGGGACCTCAACTAAAATAACAAAAATGGTTAAATTAATATGTTTAGTTATTACTCGGAGAAGTAATTTATTAATGAAAATATCATTACAATGTTCTTTAGAATCTTGAGGAGTAAAGGCCATTGGTTCAAATGTCATGTGTCCCTACTCATTCCAAGCATTCTCATCTACAGTCTCTACCATGGAAACAAGGAAAATTATAAGGACACCAAGTGCAAGTAAATATTAATAATTTTATTAATGCATAGTTCTGATTTTATAACCATAATACTCCTCATGGCCAAGTTTGATCCAAGAAGATCTCAGTGGCCACCCACATTGTCTGACTGGCTCAAAACAATTTTTTGGGCAAATTAATATTTTTTGCATTTTTGCAATTCCCAAACTTCTGAGGCCAGTTTGAGGGAATAAACAATGTTTTTTCATGATAGGTCACCTCAATGATAGTTGGAGGCTCTGATTGATCCATCTAAATGAATCTCCTTGTCAATACCTTTCCAATGAGCTATTGTGTTCCCTAAACGAAGATCGTATTAAAATGTTTTAACCCTAGGAAGTTAATGTACTAACTTACCCCAACGTGACCCACATGGCTTTTGGAGATTCATCTCATAGGGTTAGGTTTTTTGATGTCTAGGGTTTTGGAATTGATATTTATTGTAAAAAGGCCTTTAGAACCTCATTGTACTCATATTATTTCTAATAAGCATAGCTGCCACATCTCTTCTTAGAGATAAGCTGTGACCATTCTAGTAAGCTTGTTTTCAATTTGCACTTTATCGTTTTCAAGATATTTCTTATTTAATAGAAGTCAAGTTTTACGATATTTATGTTATTATTCACTATGTCTCTATGTTAACATTATAAATATGTGGTTTCATTTTGTTCCGCTCATAAATCTGGATCATTGGTGTCAAAGTGGTCTTCTCCTTGTATTTTTGTTCATGCATGACCCTGACATGGTTAGGGTATAGAGAGTTGGGTCTCGAGCTTGTTTCTCTTGAGGACAACTACTCTCGAACGCCCAACAAATAGTCCATGGAGGAAGAAAATAAATATGATGCGACATGAGATCCTTTCAAAATGTTTCTCTAGGAATCCCTTGAGCAGACAAAGAAACGAGATGATGGGCAACTTCTAACAAATCCTTCAACGACTATTGACATGCGAAACATCCACCTCAAGAAGAACTACCTCCCCCTTCAATGCACATATTAAATTTGATATTCCTATATTTGAAGGTCAAATAGATGCAGATGTCATAGATAAATGGTTAAACCTTCTAGAAGGGTATTTTCCTATCCACAAGTTTTCCAATAGATAAAATATTAAATTGGCGCTCCTCAAGGCCATCCTCCATGTCAAATATTGGTGGGATACTTTCTATGATAAAAAGGAAAGAGAGGGATCCACATTATATACAGTTGCACCCACTTGGGATTCCTTTAGGGACTTTAGTAAGGAACAATTCTACCATATTAGAAGTTATGATGACTTGTATGTACAAGATGGACCACACTACGACAAGAAAGAGACCAAACAGTGGCAGAGTTCACCAATTCCTTCCATACCCTTTGCACCAAGCTTGGTATCAATTATTTTGAGTCACATCTCATGATCAAGTACCGTGGAGGTATGCATATATACATCCAGAAAAAAATGGATTTTTTGGACATGTGTTCCTTGGGCACGACCTATCGATATTTTGTCAAAATCGAGCAGAAGATAAAACAAAAGACGCAACATTTTGGGTCTAGGAACCCCTCACAACATAATTAGGGAAAGTTCATCCCTAAACCTAAAAACAAAGGAAACATAAAATATGGGAAACCTCATGAAAACCATTCGAAGCCACAAGCAAAGAAGGACAATGGGAATAACAAGAAAGATATTGGCATAACATTATTTATTGTCACTCAAAGTAGTCATTGGTGGCTCGAGTAAAATCCTTTGAATCATGTGTGGTTTCTGACTCTGAGTCAGAACTAGAAAATGGGAGACACATCATTGACATGGAACCCAATGCCATCATTGTTACCACAAAGCTCCATCCCGATGAAATTGGTGAGACAAAGGAAGGTGAGATCCTCTTTCATTCACAGATGTGGGTGAAAGGCACTCCACTGCACTTCATCATTGATAGTGGTAGCCAGAATAACATCATGTCAGCATAGATTGTGAAGTGGCTAGCCGTGATGACAACATTGCACCCGCATCCCTACACCATTGGATGGCTCCATCAAGGAAGCGATCTTCACGTCAGCCAACTATCTCGCCTATCGTATGACATCAAGCCATTCAAATATGATGTATTGTGTGATGTTTCTCCCCTTCAAGTTTGTGATGTTATTTTGGGTCAACCTTATTTATCAAAATGTTATGATGTATACAAGTCTAGGCCTCGTAGTGTTATTATTACCTTGAACAAAAAATTGTAGAGGATATTCGAGGTAGTCCCACCTAGTGATATTTCCTTGATCTCTGCCAAGCAATGGAGGAAGGTCATTTCTCAGACCGGTAATTTTGTCTTCTTCATGATTCTCTCTCAGAGTGAGTGAAAGGTTGCATCCACATCTTCTCATCACCTATTGGAGTACCTCTGCACTTTCAGGTCAAGCATCCCATTGATCTGACCCCTGCTGCATTGCTACCAAATGGGCCAGTCTATCGTCTCTCTCTAATAGAAAATGAAGATATCAAGCATTAGATCCAAGAAATTATCAAAATTGGGAACATATGACCCAGATTGTCACCTTGTGGAAGCCCAATCTTGTTGGTGCAGAAGAAAGATGGGACCTAGCGAATCTCCATTGATTACCAGGCCCTAAAAAAAATCACAGTCAAGAACGGGTACTCGATTTTCCGAATCGATGATCTCCTTTATTAGCTCAAGAGATCCAAATACTCAAGTAAGATTGATATGAAGTTTGGCTACCATCAAGTCCCAATAGAACAAACAAATGTATGGAAAAGTGCTTTCAAGTCAAAAGAAGGTCTCTTTGAATGGTTGGTTATGCCCTTTGGTTTGACGAATGCCCCAACAACTTTCATGAGGTTGATGGACAATATCCTGTGGCCTTTCACTAATTATTTTTTTCTGGTCTATTTGGATGACATACTCATATACAACAAGTCTTGGGAAGAACACTTACATCATATTCAACAGGTTTTGCACTCTCTATCATAGCACAAGCTATATTCCAACTTAGAAAAATGCTCCTTCGGCATGGACAAGGTACAGTACCTACGCTACATTGTTGATGTCCATGGTGTGCATGTTTATCCATCCAATATACAATTCATATGTTACTAGCCATCCCCAACCATGCTCACTGAGCTTCCGAGCTTCTTAGGCCTTGCCAATTTCTATTGTGGATTCATGTTGGGATTCTCCCATATTGAACGGGCCCTTAGTCAACTAACTAGAGTTGGTGGCAAGGAACATTTTATGTGGGGCCTCTCCCAACAAAAAGTGTTCGATGATATGAAGCAACACCTATGTTCATCCCTAGTTCTCTCATTACCTGACCTACAAAAACCCTTTGAGATCGAGACATATCCTTTAGACTATGTTGTGGCCACGGTCCTCACTCAACACAACCACCCCGTTGCTTATCATAATTATACACTATCAAATGTCATCCATAAGTACCCTACTTATGAAAAATAAATGTAATCTACTAGTGGAGGAATTACATTCTCATGAAAAAGACAATAATCCACACTGATCATAACCCATTTCACTTCATGCAGACACAAGGAAAATTGCATAATTACCTCTATCAAAGGTGGTCCACATATTTGCAGCAGTTCCACTTCAACATAAACTATAAAATAGTAAGTACCAACCGAGTCGCTTATTTACTCAAAGAAATTTAGTCGTGACACTCACCATAGTCTTATAATATTGCAACCATGATACCTCTGGATGGCCCCAACTCTATGAGAAGGATCCTGACTTCATCAACAACTACCAGATGTTGGGCTCAAACACAACTGTCAATAATTTCAATATTTAGGATGGGTTGTTATTCCATCATGTCCATCTCTACATTCCACTAAGTGAGAGAGCAAAGATGATTTAGGAATCCCACTACAGCCGGGTGGAAGGACACTTCAGCATGGAAACGATAGTGGAAGTTTTGCATCGACATTTCTACTAGCCAAAACTTCAACAAGATATCAACAAGTATATGTGTTCCTGCATTGCCTACGCTATTGCCAAATTGACCATTAAGAAACAAGTCCTGTACATTCCTCTTCCTACTCCTAACATGCCCTATGAATCCATCTTAGTGGAATACATGTTGGGCCTTCCTTCCACCAAGTGGGGAAATGATTGTGTTTTTTTGGTTGTTTAATGCTTTTCCAATATGGTGAATATGGCCGCCTGCATGAATATCATCACGATGGAGGAAACTGTCAATATTTTCTTTGAAAGAGTGTGGGTACACATTGGGATACTACAAACCATTATCTCATATTAGGACAGTCAGTTCCTCAGCACATTCTGGTCAAGCCTCTGGCCAATGTTGGACAGGAAGATTGCCAAGTCCACTGGCTTCCACCCACAAACAGATGGCCAAATCAAGTTCATAAAAAGAATGATCGTGCACACCCTAAGCATGTACAATTTCAAGCACCCTTGCACCTAGGATGAGATTCTTCTCTATTTTCATCACAACTACAATAGAGCCATACATATCTCAATCGGCCACAACCCCTTTCAGGTGGGGTTGAGATTTCAACCATTGGGTCCCATGGATGTTGCATTATCCCTTACAGCCACCTAAGAAGAATTGTTGCATGCTACAACTGCAACTGACAAAGCCACCTGGTTCATTGAGAAGATTCATCACATCCACCAACGTGTTCAAGATATTTTACAGAATTTCAATGCCAAGTAAAATCATGTCCATGATCAACATTGGCTGCCACACCAATTTCGCGTGGGAGACAAAGTTTGGTTGCACTTGTAGAAAGAATTCCTTACAGGTAGCCCTCAAAATATTCATCCAGTCCACTATGGGAATTACACCATTACCAAGGTTTTGGGTAGCAATTCTTTTGAGCTCAACCTGCCCCCCTTCATTGGCTGACACCCAATGTTCAATGTGGACCTCCTTCGACCTTATTTTCCACCATTATTGGACACCTCAGAGATAGAAGAATAATTGACACAAACAAAGCTCAAACTTGACTTCATGGAACATGCATACACTGATCATATTTTGGACAAATAGGTCAAGGGCACTCACCAACATAGGATTCAACTTTATCAAGTTTTCAAAGAAAGGAAGCTCCTGCACCAACGCAAGTGGCTCACTTGGGGCCAAATTCAGAAATCATTTCCTCATTTGATGGGGGAACTAAATGAAATGGATACCATTTCTTCCTAAGGGGGAGGATTGATCCAGGAAGATCTTGTTGGCCACCCACCTTGTCCGACTGGCTCAAAACTTACTATTTTCAGCAGCTTTGCAGTTCCCAAATTTTTGGGGCCATTTTGAGGCCATAAAGGACATTTTTTCACGATCTGTAGCCTCAATGAATCACTCTATTTGATCCCCTTAAATGAATCAACTCATAAATACCTTTACAACAAGTTATCATGCGCCCTAAACAAAGATGATATGAAAAAGTTACAACGCCAGATAGTTAATGTACTAACTTACCGCAAGGAGGCCCACATGGATTTTGCCACATCATCTCCTAGGGTTAGGTTTTTGGATGTATATGTTTTTGTAATTTATATTTATTGTAAAAATTCCTTCATATCCTCATTGTACTAATCTTCTTGCGAATGAGAGTAGCTGTCACATCTCTTCTCAGAGATAAGATGACACCATTTTAGCAAGCTTGTTTTCAGTCTGCACTTTACAGTTTTCAACATATTTCTTATTTAATAGAAGTCAAGTTTTGCTGTATCTCTATTATTATTCATTGTTTATCTTTTTTAACATTATAAATCTATGGTTTCATTTTTTTTCGCTCATAAATTCGGATCAAAGTTGGACACCACCATCATCAGGCTACACTCCATTGTCATGGTGCGGTTGCACACCACCATCATAAAGATGCACTCTTCCATCATTTCAGTGCTACACACAACCATCGTCAAGCTGCACTCCACCGTCATGGTCAGGATGCACATCACCATCATCAGAATACACTCCACTATCATGGGGTTGTTGTCCATTGTTGCCCTTATTATTGTTGTTTCTCTCTTGCTTGAAACATAAAGGCACATTCATTTATGGGTGAAATAAATTGTCAATTTATTTACAAGTAATAAACAATTAAATTCCATGTATTTTACTTATGATTTCATTCAAATTAGAATATTGGGCTTTCCACATGTTTTTTCGGCGTTCAACCATGGATTGAAATCTTCATTTGAAACGAATTCATAGGTCTTCTTCCATGGTCACAGTTTTGAACTGAGCTCCCTGCATTGCAAAAGATATTAATTTTTTCTTATTATATGCAATTAAATAAAATTTGGATGATGATATAAATGATATGGTTTAATTATTTGGTACTTACAATTCATGCTTTAAGTTTCATGTAACCACCCTGGCCAAGTTTGTGTTGCCTTTGTTTTTGTAGTCTTTCCTTGGTTTATTTTTAGATGTATGGGAGCCTAGAAAAAGTCTCCAATAGATTGTATATCAAAATTATTATATAGAAATAATGATAATTCAACATGCTAAATTCAAAATATGATATACCTTCTGGTCCACCAGGCATCTTTCCTTCTTTTTTCATTGTATTCTCCTTTGCATCCTTGAATAGACTCTTCCACTCAATGTCAAGAATCACTGAAGGACGCTCATACCTAGGGTTTTTTTTGCAAATGAACCCTATATTGGTCTCTCAAATATTTTATATATGTATCATCCAATGAGGTGACTCTAATTTTGTTGAAGGAATCACCAAAGAGGTCGACCAATTGGTCAATAGGCTCCTTATTCAAACTAGGATTCTGAGCATTCCATCCTGTGTGTATCGTGGGACCAAAATTATGTAAGGTCTTGTCACTCATATTGTTAAGACATGTGTTGTTTCATGTAGAAAAATATGATCATTAATTGAAAATAACCATAGAGAAGTATGCTTCAATTAGATAACAGGAAATAATTAAAACATTGATAAATACCTGGGATTTTTTGTACCTTTATATGAACATGTTCTCATCTGTAACATTCTGCTCTGGCGCACTGAGAACACTTATTATTTGAGGACACTTGCTCGCAAGCGATCTGTAACTTTCTGATGTTAAACAATTTATACTTGATTATGATGCGTTATGATAGACGACATGATGTTTTACTATTAGATGTAGATAGGTGCTATTGACTCAGTGGTATTGAGTGTGCAGGGTTTTGGACCTTGAGGATGCAGAGGCATCGGTAGAACCCCCATAGACTCTGGATTGAGTCAGGGAGTGTGCTTTTGGGTTCATCTATTTACTATAATATTTCATTTGATTTGATGATATGATATTGACATGTTCTGACACGATTGTTGATGATGCAGGTTGACGATAGCTTGCCGGCCAGACTCACATATGGAGTAAAGGGGCCACACACGAGTTCCAGAGAGGATGAGGGAGAGGGGTGGACAACAGCCCTACCACCACCTACTAGCACTCCCGCCGTGGCTCGAACTGTAGGTTAACGATTACCTAGTTCGAGAGGATCCATGATGTCATGAGGGCAGACTGCGACAGTCGCTCACGATGATTCTAAGGGGCGCGCAATAAGACGAGGGCCTTATTCCTTAGAGCCCTTAGTCTCCCACAAGTTCACCTGGAGAAATGTTGACTCTAGGGGTTATAGATGTCTACCAATTAGTCCAGTTGGCGAGTGGCACCCTTGGAGCACGTGGTGCATCCTGAAGGGCACGTCGCACAAAAGAAACACAAGAAGCAAGTGGCACCCTTGGAGCACATGGTGCATCCTGAAGGGCACGTCGCGTAAAGGAAATGAACGAGGCGAGTGGCACCCTTGGAGCACGTGGTGCGTCCTAAAGGGCACGTTGCATTGATGTGGATGAATGAAACAAACCTAAATATCCCTAAGACAATAACACCTTAAGAAATTCTTAAACAACTTCCCTAGCCCAGTGTCGCTTAGTTCAGAATCTAGTACTAAGTCTAAAACTTTTAGGGTAAAACTTTAGTCTAACCCTAAGAGCAGACCCTGGAATAAAAATAACAAAAGAAACAAAAACCCACCTAAGTAATAGTTGGGTCTTCATAAAATTCTTGGGGCGATGACGAGGGTAAGTTTTAAAGCAAATCTAATAGTTTTAAAACTTTTCAAAGAAGAAATTAATTTCTAACTGGTGGGAGAATGACATCACCTTCGTAGTGTAACATAAAGAAAATTCCAAAAAAAAAA
>JASDQU010102121.1:223784-260308 GCA_032191745.1 Picea mariana
AGTTAAACGGTGAATCGTTGGGGTGACTGTCCCTGTCTATGTGGGGTTAGTAGGCTGGCTCCCACCCACCGTTACTGTCTACACCTTGTTTCTTACCACCCATATCCTCCCAACCAGCTGGATCATGATTTAATTAATGCAAGGTGTGCCTTGGCTGAGTCTTCACACAACCATTTGAGTAGGTGTTATTAGCGAGACCTGATTTCTTGTTTTTCTCCCCGGGAAAATTGCAGGTCTCTTTATTGTATTTTATGACCCTCTTAAAATATTTAAATGGAGTTAGGTCAACAGAGTTCTAAATCCGCTTGATTTTACTGCCACTGCTTGATTTTGATGCCAGCTTCCTGCTGTAGATTTTCCCTTGCATGATAAATGGTGAGTTTCAATTTGAAGTCTCTTTTTTTTGTAGTATTAATTGAGAACCAATCAAGGGGCATTTTTCCGATTGCCAAAAATTCGTGAATTGTTTATACTTTATTTCTGGAGCATCACTTGCATGGATTACGAATCTACCCTTAAGTTAATTTTAAAATTAAAATAACAAACGAAAGGATTTTACTTACATTGGTTATCATGGTAGTAAGCCAGTTATTCATTTGGGTGTATAGATGTTTTTCTCCATTTAATTTAATCAAATAACATTTACATTTTTTCCTGTGCGTACCCCCACTGCGGTGTCCATTAATCTCTATCTATTAATAACTTCTCACCTATTAAAACTATCTCAAGGATGCATTCACACCAAGTTGTGATGGAATGTGACTTCTATCGTGGTTGTTTAGATTAAATATATTTTTAAACATTTTCAATTGAATAGGAAATAAATTTTTAATGTGTAAAGACTATATTGGTCTCATTTTATAAGATAGTATTCAAGTTATTCCAAAGCACTTTTCTCTATCATATAAAGTTTTCTTCTCGCACTAGAGTTATTGTTGAATATTCAATTAAAGTCTTTTAATATTGTTGTAAAGTAGTGTGAGTATATTGAAAATGTAAAGGTGGTATATTATGATACTCATGAAAGTTCAAGTGTGGAAAATGGTATATTATGTTATACATGAAAGTAATGCAAATCTAAGCGGTATATCATTCTACTTATGAAATTCCAATTGCTTCGTATATTTGCAAATTTAAAGTGATTTGGTGAAGGAATATTCTATCACAATAAAAATATTTTATTATAATAATAATATCTAAAGTGTTATATGTTGATTTTCATTTAAAATCAAAATTTATAATAATTTAGTTTTCCTCTATTTTAATAATGTCCCACTCCTTCTAATTATACAATAATTTCTTTTCTTGACTTTTATCATTCGATGGCGTTATGTGGTGGATCCTTAAATTCACCTTATCATTTTATTATATTATCATGATATTTTATTAACTTATATGATATCTCATAAGAAAAGAGAGAGGTTGTGTCATGATGATTTTAGAATTTTGCGCTAAGTATTGAGTGTAAATATGGCCTAGTTKCATTAATTGTTAGTCCATAATTATCTATCGTTGATGTGTCAATTTAGATTATTGCATTAGTGTTATTGTGGATTTTTAATGATTGCGTTGAACGACCTTAGAATATTGCGTAAATTGATTTAGGTTGTAGACWAAATTACAGTCACTGCGTTAAATGATATTGGAAACTATACAAGGTTTTGCGAGTATAACGATTAATTATATTGTTAAATTATAAATTCAGTCAAGGTCGGACTTGCACCATAAGGTCCTTCGCTACAGAATTAGAGGGTACCTTGATGAAAACTTATGATCTAAGGTAGCGCGATGAAATTTCCTTAGATATCTTGTAGATTGTAGTCCCTTGTTTAGATTAATTTTTTGTTGGGTCGTAAGCTTTGTGTGTTGGTCTGCTTGTGTCGGGTGGGATGTAGACACCTCCATGTTCCTCAGAACATTCGCCAGCCATGAGACCTTAAATGGTTAAAATCAATGGGAACCTGGGCTTGAGTGTTGCTTATGTGTCTTGGAGGTCCTAACCTTTGCAGGGTAGGACGGGTGGGAAGTTAGTCAGTTTTACTTGTGTCATTAATCGTCGTTTATGCTTGCAGTTATTTGTCTTGCATCCTTGTCGTCTTGTTATGTTCATCATGGTTGTGTCTTGTTCATTGTCAAGTGGCGACGCAGAGTCAATTGTGTGTGTTTCCTTGTACACACGGGCACACACTTTTAACAAAAGAAAAAAAAAATTGCATCGGTTACGAGGAGGTCGTTACATATGGTATCAGAGCCAAGTTCGACCCGCGACTTGGGATTCGTTACAGCTTTCGTTGACGTGATTAGATTGATTATACTGTGGCGGATCGAGTTGTTGGTGTGTATGAACGGTAATCATGGTTAGAGGACGCCGCAGAGGCAGATGATGGGGTGATAGGGGAGGAGGCGTGACACCTCCAGTAGCATCCACGCCTGAGGGGTCTAACCCCCAGGGAGGCGAGCAGGTTCTCGACAGATGCAGGTCACAGTTTGCGATGTCATGGGGTTGATGAGGTCTTTTCAGCCCATGTATGAGGCACTGATCAGCCAATTGGACAGAGACGAGGCTAGGGCGCCAGCACCCACTGAGGTTCCACCGTGCGCACCGGTCGTTATAGGTAGCTTTCACTGGGAACTCGAGAAGGTCAAATTTCCTGAGTTCTTGGGTGCCCCGGAAGGCGCAGCCGCCGAGGCATGGTTGGAAAGGATGGCAATGTGCTTCGCACTTTGCAATTATACCTCCAATATGAAGGTCCACATAAAGGTCTTTCAACTGAAGGGGAGCGCTCTTCTATGGTTGAAGATGCTCCTACTGCTGCTGAACATGGCCGTTGAAGACGTGTCATGGGAACAATTCGAGGAACGGTTCCGAGAGAGGTATCTTTCATAGGAATTCATTGAGCGTCAACTCAATGAGTTCAATGCTTTACAACAGGAAGGTTGTACGGTGCTCGAGTATGAGGCACATTTTATGGAATTGCTCTGGTAAGCTTTGCACCTTAACTTTGAGACGCTTAAGGTCTTCAGGTTCATGTTGGGCCTTAACGACATCTTGCATGCAAAGGTTTAAATGTTTTGATGCCTCAAACCTTGCACAATGCCATCCAGAAGGTAGTCGTTTGGGACGATTTTAGCTTCATAGAGAGGGCTTCAAAATCCAAACAAAAGGTTGGAGAAAAGGTTACGGGATGTGCCCTTAATCTAGGAGAGTTTTTCATGAGGGTCAACTTGTACGTCACGATCTTAGGATCTTATGACGTCGTGATCGGTATGGATTGGTTGGAATCGCATAAGGCGATACTCAACAGTAAGATGAAATGGTTGAGCTTGGATGATGACGAAGGACAGAGACGTGTGATTGTAGGATGGAACCAGGGAGTTTCCCTGAGGTTTGTCTCTTCCTTATGATTACGGAAGAGTATGCGCAAAGGGTGCAAGCTTTATACGATCCTTGCGCTAATGAAAAGAGAGTAGCAAAAGGTCTAGAACACCATCCAATGGTGAAAGAGTTGCGAACATATTTCCAGAGGAGTTTCCTGGGATGTCGCCGGAAAGGGAACTGGAGTTACCATAGACCTGAAACTGGGGACCGAACCGATAGCAAGAACTCCTTATCAGATGTCGACCCCAGAGATGCAAGAGTTTAAAATGCAACTGAAGGAGTTTTTGGACCTGGGACTGATACTTCCTAGTGTGTCACCGTGGGGTTCACCAATTATTTTCATACGAAAGAAGGACAGATCAGGGAGGCTTTGCATTGACTACCGTCAACTGAACAAGGCTACGATCAAGAATCAGTATCCCTTACCAAGAATTGATGATYTGTTCGATCAAATGAAGGGTGCGAAGGTGTTCTCCAAGATCGATTTGCGATCAGGGTATCACCAGTTACAGATCAAGGAGGATGACATCCCTAAGACCACCTTTAAGACGAGATTCAGACATTACGAATTTACTATTTTTCCATTTGGACTGACAAACGCCCCAGGGGTATTCATGAGCTTGATGAACGGGGTGTTCCTCGAGTACTTGGACAAGTTCGTCCAAGTATTCATTGACGATATCTTGATCTACTGTCGGACAATGGAGGAGCATGATGAGCACTTGCGCTTGGTACTACAATGTTTACGAGAACACAAATTGTATGGGAAGTTGTCCAAATGCTCTTTTTATCAATTCAGAATTCACTACTTAGGGCATGTCATCTCCGGCGAAGGTATCGCCATGGATCCAGCCAAGGTTGAAGCTATTATGGAATGGCCTGCACCGACGAATGTCATAGAAGTGTGTAGTTTTATGGGATTAACAGGATACTATCGACGGTTTGTCGAGGGTTTTTCGAAGATAGAAAATCTGATCATGGAATTGCAAAAGAAAAACAAGAAGTTTGTTTGGACAGAGAAATGCGCAAAGACATTTCAGAGGCTTAAAGAGTTGTTCACAACTGCGCCAATACTAAAGGTCCCTAACATGGACGCAGACTTCTTGGTATGCAATGACGCATCCAAGGAAGGTTTAGGCGGGGTCTTGATGCAGGATGGACGAGTGATTGCTTACATTTCGAGGAAGCTGAGAAGGCATGAGGAGAACTACGTGACACACAATTTGGAGTTACTAGCCATCATATATGCCCTGAAGGTTTGGAGACACTACCTTGTTGGATGAAAATTTAAATTAAAGACTGATCATTGTGGACTACAACACTTTTTATGCAAAGCGACCTGAACGCGCGACAACGGTGTTGGTCGGAATTGCTTAGCGAGTACGACTTCGAGATTACTTACATAAAGGGAACTGTGAACAGAGTGGTTACTTCCTTGAGTCGGAGGCCATGCATATTTTCGATGTTACCTCTTCAGAAAAATCTACGTGAGAAGATTCTCACTTTACAGCATGATGATGACTGGTACAAAGAAGTCGAGGATTTTATCAGACAAAACACAATGATGGTACCACGATATGAGGGATATTCATTTGATAGCGATGGTTTAATGAGGTTTAGAGGTCGGATTTACATACCGCCAAATGACGAGTTGAGGATGTTGATCCTGAGCGAGGCTCATAGAGTAGTTTACATGGCTCACCCAGGAGTCACGAAGATGAGGGAAAACCTTAAAACCTTACTCTTTTGGAAAGGAATGAAGGCCGACATAGTCAACTTTGTGGCTATATGTCTAGAGGTTTAGCAGGTAAAGGCTGAACATAGACACCCGACAGGTTTACTTCAACCACATGCCATTCCGGAATCGAAATGGGAAGTTATTTCGATGGATTTGATTGTTGGATTGCCACTGATGGCCAGGAGATACGACTTGATTTTTGTAGTAGTAGACACTCTGACGAAGAGTGCTCACTTTAATCCGGTGCATACGACGTATTAGGCACCTGACATAGCGAGAGTTTTCATCAGTGAGATTGTGAGGCTGCATAGCATGCCTAAAAAGATCATATCCGATCGAGGATCGGTGTTTACTGGATGATTTTGGACGAGTCTCCAAGAGGCCTTGGGAACCCAACTTAACTTAGTACTTCTTATCACCCAGAGACAGATGGATAGTAAAAACGAATGAACCAAACCTTGAAAGTCATGTTGTGCATGTACGTGATGGACCAACAAAAGCATTGGGAGGAGTTCTTGCCTCTAGTAGAGTTTGCTTACAACAACCGTTACCAGAGCACCATTAAGATGGCACCTTTTGAGTTCCTTTATGGGCGACCATGTCGGATGCCCTTGAGTTGGGATCGGCTTGAGGATAGGGTTCTGGTGGGACTAGAAGAGATACAAGAAATGGAAGAGAAAATGCAAACCATAAGACAAAGGATTAAAGAAGCACAAGATCGACAAAAGAGTTATGCCGATGCACACTGAGTTGACTATAGTTACGAGGTCGACGATCGAGTCTTCTTGCAGGTTAAACAACATAAGAGTTCGATCAAGTTTGGAAAAGGAGCTAAATTCTCTCCTAGGTTTGTGGGACCTTTCGAGATTTTGGAGAGAAAGGGGCCCGTGGCCTATCGACTAGCCTTGCCTGATTCGTTGAGGCATATGCACGATGTTTTTCATGTATCTATTTTGCGACATTATATTAGTGATCCTACACATGTGATTGAACTGAGTTCCTTGCAAGTATCGGATGAGAGAGCGCTCACAGCTGAGCCGGTCTGCATCGTAGATCATCGCGTTCAACAGTTACGACGTCAAATGGTAGATTAAGTCAAGGTCCAGTGGGACAGTTATAGTCCGCACTTGGCGACCTGGGAAGATGCATATGATATGCACCAACAGTTTCCATTTTTGTTGATAGATAGACTTATGATACTGTGGTGCTTTTATTTCGGAATTTATACTGAGAAACTTTGGGATGAAGTTTAGACCAAGAGGGGGTGTATGTAACATCCCTCTCTGGCGCACTAAGAACAGTTATTATTTGAGGACACTTTCTCGCAAGCTATCTGGACCTTTCTGATGTTAAACCATTTATAATTGATTATGATGCGTTATGATAGATGACATGATGTTTTATTATTCGATGTAGATAGGTGCTATTGACTCAGTTGTATTGAGTGTGCAGGGTTTTGGACCTTGAGGATGCAAAGGCATTGGTAGAACCCCCTTGGACTCCGGATTGAGTTAGGGAGTGTGCTTTTGGGTTGATCTATTTACTATGATATTTCATTTGATTTGATGATATGATATTGACATGTTCTGACACGATTGTTGATGATGCAGGCTGTCGATAGCTTGCCGACCAGACTCACATATGGAGTAAAGGGGCCACACACGAGTTCCAGAGAGGATGAGGGAGAGGGGTGGACAACATCCCTGCCACCGCCTACTATCACTCCCACCGTGGCTCAAACTGTAGGTTAACGATTACCTAGTTCTAGAGGATCCACGATGCCATGAGGGCAGACTGCGATAGTCACTCACGATGATTCTAAGGGGTGCGCAATAAGGTGGGTGCCTTATTCCTTAGAGACCTTAGTCTCCCACAAGGTCACCTGGAGGATTGTTGACTCCAAGGGTTATAGATGTATACCAATCGATCCAGTTGGCGAGTGGCACCCTTGAAGCACGTGGTGCATCCGGAAGGGCACGTCGCGTAAAGGAAATGAATGAGGTGAGTGGCACCCTTGGAGCATGTGGTGTGTCCTGAAGGGCACGTCGCATTGATGTGGATGAAGGAAACAAACCTAAATATCCCTAAGACAATAACGCCTTAAGAAATTCTTAAACAACTTCCCTAACCCAGTGTCGCCCAGTTCAGAATCTAGTACTAAGTCTAAAACTTTTAGGGTAATATTTTAGTCTAACCCTAAGAGCAGACCCTGGAATAAAAATAACAAAAGAAACAAAAACCCACCTAAGTAATAGTTGGGTCTTCATAAAATTCTTGGGGTGATAATGAGAATAAGTTTTAAAGAAAATCTAATAGTTTTAAAACTTTGCAATGAAGAAATTAATTTCTAACTGGTGGGAGAATGACATCACCTTCATAGTGTAACATAAAGAAAATTCCAAAAAACAAAACAAAAAAAACTAAGACCATTATCCTCTCATTATCCATGTCTACATTATTAAACTATCCTCCATTACCTTAATCTTCCAGTATCCATTTCCATTTACATGTCCATTTCACATTACTAAATCACCATCCATCCCCTTAATTTCTCATTATCCCTCTTTTATGTAATACATCTACTTTTCCCATATACATGTTTGTCATCACTTTAATCTCTTATTAACCTATATATATATATATATATATATATGTTAAGGATAAATTAAAATGATGGATGATGATAAATTAAAATGATGAATAGCATGCTTGTAAATAGGAAAAATAAAGTATATATATATTATAAACAAATTGACGTGTATTCCATAATCTCTAATTTATAGAAAAAGAAAATAATTTATGGAGAAGGGTAGGGGATGAGTGACACTTCTAAAAGAGAAAAATTTTTAGGGTTTCATTAAAAAAACTAAAATTTATTATGAGTTAGGGTTTGAGGGGCATAAAATAAGGGAGGAAGGGAGAAAGAGGGGATCTGCTATGAGGTATTGTTATGCTGCCAAAATTGCAAACTGGACGGATTGCTTGTGAGGAGTTGGGGATTTTCTCAGCTGATTGAGTGGTAGCTCAGCCTTGGAGGCAAGCTGGGAAGCTAGGTTACTGTCTGGACTATGTGTGGCCCCTTTGTGGCTGTGGGGGATAAGGGGGAAGTAGAGTACCCCTAGCGTTTGGCTGGGAGGTATCGGCGTAGTCTCTACGGTCGACGAGCGGGAGCGGCAAGGAGCAGGAGCGGCAGGAGTGCGCGGTCATCTCCGAAGCAGGAGATAAGGCTATGGTATGATTTCGATTTTAGTAGGTTAGAATGTGATATGATTTCTGTTTAACGGATGCATATGGATGGAATGGACGAATTAAATATTTACTCCTGTAGTTGAACTGTGTAACTGCTATTTTATTTAAAACTATAAGGTAGTAACAGTAATCATGTTTTTATTTTTCACCGGAGAACCTAGCCATGCACTCCTCTTAGTGTTCCCTGCTTTTTTTTTTGTTTAAATTCCCTGCGTTTTACAGTGGAAATTCTCAGAGTTTTTGGGTAAAAATCCCTGCGTTTTCTTGTGAACTTGCTCTACATTTTTGGGTTTTATTTCTAAGCGTTTCTTATGACCACGGGCGTCCAAATTTTTCTTCTCTGAGGGCGTTCTATTTAATGAGGGCTTTACATATGGTTGCGAGAGTTTTTATTTGAATGGGGTCGTTCTTAATTATGACCATGATTGTACAGTCATTTCATTTTCTAAATTGTATTGCGTCCTTAGGGAGGTTAAGTATGAATACATATCGTGGCAATCCTGAAGGGATATCTTTTTCCTAGTGATTTAAGTCGCCTAGATGGAGAGTTAAACGGTGAATCGTTGGGCTAAATGTACCTGTCTGCGTGGGGTTAGGAGGTTGGCTCCCACCCACCATTACTGTCGACACCTTGTTTCTTACCACCCATATCCTCCCCACTGGCTGGATCTTGATTTTCGGGGTCACGCGAACTCTGCCTGTGACTGCGCTTCTCTAGAAGGCATTTTGTCTGTGCATGAACCACTTTTACCCGTGCCCTCAGCCAACACTTGAAGCCATGGGTTTAAATCACTGTTATCCCTTGCAGGATGTTGAAGCAGTCAAATCCACTCATCATTTGCACCTGGCCGAATTTACTCCTTCAGTGTACACTTGAACTTGTCCGATGAGGTTTGCTTCCTGGAAAATTGCTCAGGTCTTCCCCTTTTTGTTGACCAGGCGATCTGGCTATTTTCGTTCTGGACACAGGTGTTGGCTTTTTCTTTTGAAAACTGAATAGGAGATTTCATTCCAGCATCTTCCTAGATCCGTGCCTCTCCCTAGCACGCGTTTAGTTCTTTTCCCTCACGCCCAACTTAACAGCAGGGCACAACGTTTTCCAGGCTAAAGCCTTGGGGTGACAATATGGTGCAGTGTTCTTTGACAGGTCAGAGGAAGGCTAACCTCAGGTTCCTTTTTATTTTCCATATCGCTTCTCTCATTTATTATTCCCGTCAACAACTTAAATGCTGCCAAGCTTAACGCACCGATCCTTCATAATTCATGCTCTCAAAACCCTTGTGCACACCAAGGTCATTTAGTGTCTGGTTCCCAACCACATTGTGAAACAATGCTTGGGTATTAAAATGTAAATTGTGGTGATGGCTGCTTGCTGCGTGATTCTGGCCTGCGCGCGTCAGTAGCCCACCCGATTCCCTTCACGCGCTCATAACGGTTGGTTTCCAGCTGCCCTTCCTCCTTTTGATTCGTGAATGGTTAGGGCAAGCCAACTTTCCATTTTGGTCGTTCATGATTTAATTAATGCAAAGTGTGCCTTGGCTGAGTCTTCACGCAACCGTTTGAGTAGGTTTTATTAGCGAGACCTGATTTCTTGTTTTTCTCCCCGGGAAAATCGCAGGTATCTTTATTTTATTTTATGACCCTCTTAAAATCTTTAAATGGAGTTAGGTCAACAGAGTTATAAATCCGCTTGATTTTACTGCCATTGCTTGATTTTGATGCCAGCTTCCTGCTGTAGATTTTCCCTTGCATGATAAATGGCGAGTTTCAATTTGAAGTCTCTTTTTTTTGCAGTATTAATTGAGAACCAATCAAGGGGCATTTTTCCGATTGCCAGAAATTCGTGAATTGTTTATACTTTATTTCTGGAGCATCACTTGCATGGATTACGAATATACCCTTAAGTTAATTTTAAAATTAAAATAACAAACGAAAGGATTTTACTTACATTGGTTATCATGGTAGTAAGTCGGTTATTCATTTGGGTGTATAGATTTTTTTCTCCATTTAATTTAATCAAATAACATTTACATTTTTTCCTGTGTGTACCCCCACTGCGGTGTCCATTAATCTCTATGTATTAATAACTTCTCACCTATTAAAACTATCTCAAGGATGCATTCACACCAAGTTGTGATGGAATGTGACTTGTATCGTGGTTGTTTAGATTAAATATTTTTTTAAACATTTTCAATTGAATAGGAAATAAATTTTTAATGCGTAAAGACTCTATTGGTCTCATTTTATAAGATAGTATTCAAGTTATTCCAAAGCACTTTTCTCTATCATATAAATTTTTCTTCTCCCACTAGAGTTATTGTTGAAGATTCAATTAAACTCTTTTAATATTGTTGAAACTCTTTTAATATTGTTGTAAAGTAGTGTGAGTATATTGAAAATGTAAAGGTGGTATATTATGATACTCATGAAAGTTCAAGTATGGAAAATGGTATATTATGTTATATGTGAAAGTAATGCAAATCTAAGTGGTATATCATGCTACTTATGAAATTCCAATTGCTTCGTATATATGCAAATTTAAAGTGATTTGGTGAAGGAATATTCTATCACAATAAAAATATTTTATTATAATAAGAATATCTAAAGTGTTATATGTTGATTTTCATTTAAAATCAAAATTTATAATAATTTAGTTTTCCTCTATTTTAATAATGTCCCACTCGTAATTATACAATAATTTCTTTTCTTGACTTTTATCATTTGATGGCATTATGTGGTGGATCCTTAAATTCACCTTATCATTTTATTATATTATCAGGATATTTTATTAACTTAGATGATATCTCATAAGAAAAGAGAGAGGTTGTGTCATGATGATTTTAGAATTTTGCGCWAAGTATTGAKTGTAAATATGGYCTRGTKKCATTAATTGTTAGTCCATRATTATCTMTCGTTGATGTGTCAATYYRGATTATTGCATTARTGTTATTGTGGATTTTTAATGATTGCGTTGAACGACCTTAGAATATTGCGTAAATTGATTTAGGTTGTAGACTAAATGACAKTCACTGCGTTAAATGATATTGGAAACTATACAAGGTTTTACGAGTATAACGATTAATTATATTTTTAAATGCTAAATCCAGTCAAGGTCGGACTTGCACCATAAGGTCCTTCGCTGCAAAATTAGAGGGTACCTTGATGAAAACTTATGATCTAAGGTAGCGCGATGAAATGGCCTTAGAAATCTTGTAGATTGTAGTCCCTTGTTTAGATTAATTTTGTGTTGGGTCGTAAGCTTTGTGTGTTGGTCTGCTTGCGTCGGGTGGGATGTAGACACCTTCATGTTCCTCAGTTCAGTCACCAGCCCTGAGACCTTAAATGGTTAAAATCGATGGGAACCTGGGCTTGAGCGTTGCTTATGTGTCTTGGAGGTCCTAAACTTTGCAGGGTAGGACGGGTGGGAAGTTAGTCAGTTTTACTTTTGTCATTAATCATCGTTTATGCATGCAGTTATTTGTCTTGTGTCCTTGTCGTCTTGTTATGTTCATCATGGTTGCGTCTTATTCGTCGTAGAGTTGCGACGTAGAGTCAATTGTGTGTGTTTCCTTGTACACGCGCGCACACATTTTAACAAGAGAAAAAAAAAATTGCACCAGTTATCAGAGTTGTTGTCATAACGAGGAGGTCGTTACATCATCCACCAAAAAGGTAACTGGTCATGTTCCCTTTTTGGTAACACGTAATGATATAGGAAATCATTTTGAAGAATCAACAATTAACTTACCGCCACCACCTCTACTTGGTTAGCTGTGCACCATTCTAAGGGTGTGTTATCATCACAAAAATTTTTAGTTGTTTGAATCACGGGGTTGTCAGCCACAAGAGGATATCCAAAGATCCTAATGGGTATGTCTCTCGTGGTAGGACGCTTTGGCGTTTGAGCATTACTACTACGTACACCATCCTCAGGAGAAGGCTCTTGAAGTTTTCTGAATAATTTGTATAAACAGAGAACATTTTTACTCATATCATATTAAAGTAGTAAAATAAAAATCATAAATTAACATATGTCATAAATAACCTTTTTAAAAGATAACACTTACCATAGATTATTTTATTTCCTCCATCATAACTCTACATCTTTGTTTAGTATCCTCCATTTGTTCATGTGTGAATCATTCAGTAAGTTCAATGTTTTTTTCCTCATAACCTTTTTAACTATCTCAACTGGGTCCAATTCAAAAATATTTTCATCGTTGTCGATATTTTCAAGTATGTTAGGTGTCGACAACTACATATATCAACAAAATAATGAGGTAATTTAATTATAAAAAAAAAAGTGATAAAATTTGCTTTAAATGGATATGGATATCATTGGTCATTTCCCTACTCTGAGGCTAGTGATTTCCAATGACCACCCTACCACAATATAAGAAGCATTACATATAAAAATATTACTTTATAATATGAAAATCATGAGATACTAAAATGAATCTTAAAGATAAAAGATAAGAATCATTAAATAGAGGTTGGTTGAAGTTATGGTGTCAACATCCATCTTAGACAATGGGTCAACATCCATTTTAATTCATATTCCTATGAACACCATTCAAATGTGAATAATTTTTCTAAATACATAACTCTGTTGCAAATGAAAAAAAAAAAGAATAAAGGGAAAAATGCATGAAACCGAGGCATGATGAAACATGAACTCCAAGGTATTAACACATGTATAGTTTTCATGATTCAAGTTTATAAGGGGATGTTATATTATATTACACCTATATACATATTTAGTGTTGTGTTTACAAACATAAAGGTGATTTTTGTGTAAAATAGGTAAAATATACCCTATAAATTGAGAGACCAAATCAATAGAAAGTGCTTTAATAGAAACATAGGCCCATGCTTCTATATAGATCTAAATTTAGTGACCTAAGTTTTGAGGTGAATTTAATAACAATTTGAATCGATCTACATCATCCAGGGTAAATTTTGAAATGGAAAATTACTTGTACCTAGAACCCAAGTTCAAGACAATCTGTAGAATTGATGGTAAAACTAGATTACCATAAAATGCATGCATAGGAATCATATGACCTCCAAACTGAGTGATAAAAGTTGTGGATTTTGTATTTTATCATTTTACATATATCCCTACTTTAGCTGTGAATTTTGAAACCAAAAACCCGCTATTATGCATAAAGGTTAAAAATTGCTTTGTAAATCCAAAAAAATCATAAAGTGAAAAATGCTTAAAAATGCATGAAACCAATGCATGATGAAAATTCACATCGATTTCTTAACACACCTACAATTTGAATGATTCACGTTTCTAAGGGTGTCTTAGATTATTTTACACATGTATACATATTTATTGTTGTGTTAATGATAACACCAACGTTAAAGACTACACTTGTGTTGGTATGTGCTGGAGTTGATCATAGGAATTGCAATACTAAGTGTCAACATCATTGAGAAGAACAAATTCATAGCTTGGATGTTATTATGAATTCATAGCCCCCATATTTTTATCATGGGGAAAACGTGTAAACTTTCCAACAATTTCCATGTGCATATTAGATTTCTATTATCGTCTGCAAAGAAACAACTCTTAGCAATATCCAATTTTGTCTTGCATCCTATTATGAATTCATAGTTGGAATAATTTAGAAATTAGTTGTAATAGGTTGTCATTGGAACCATAAGAAGTTATTACTGGAACAAGGTTATGAGTTTGTTTTAGGGTTTATTATCTATTATTAAAGTCCTATATCCATAATTCATGGATCTAGAGAATTATACTATCTGTATAAATATGTAACTTGTGTGAAGAAATGATATACGAGAAAAATATATTTTTTGTGTGTGTGAAAAATCCTTCTTCTCTATTTTTTTTTTAGTATTAGAACCTGTACTGGCTTAAATACCTCACGGGATGGCTAGGAAGATGTGAAAGAGATGTGAGAATTGATCCTATGTACATAGATTAGTATAGGTGTGTGTGGATTTCTGGTATGAGAAAATATTGTTGCCTGTTTTGTGTGAGAGATGACGATGTAGAAGTCATGAGTATGCATTCATTATTAGCCATTGCATGGAAGGATAGTAAGTTTCCAATCATCATGTATGATTCATGTGAGAGAGGGATTGTGCAGTTAGTGTAAGGGTCCACCATTGGGGAAATTCTAGAAATTGAGTGGGATAGAAAAATCAAGTGGATGTGTGGAAGTCATGAACTACAATTTGCTTGGGAGTTCAAATGATTATTTGGATTTTCACATTGTCATTTCATCCTCCATATTGGTGCATGCATTTGGTTGTCCATTTTTGAGAAATAGAAGAGGCATAATGTGGTTGAAACCTCATTATTGCTGACTAAATAGAAGACCTCATGATAGATCCAACAGATCTCTGATATGTGTTTTGTTCACTCAGTGGAGCATGAATTACCCACTGATTTGTAAACTATGAGTGTATTCCTATAATGCACATGCATATCCATGTTTCCATTAAAGCAAGTCGCTATAACAACAAGGAAGAGTATCTCGAATTTATTATCTCTGTACAAGATCTCAGTGGCCATATTCAGGGAGCTACAATGAATATATATATATATCTTGTAGTGTATCCAGTATTAAAATAAATGGACGTGGTGGGCCATAATTTTTTTGATATCCTGTGTAGTGCCCTTTGATATTCAATCTTTATGGGGACAAATTATGTGTTGTGGGTTTTGTATTTTCTATTGTAGTGTGTTTTTTTGTTCAAGTATAGTGTGAAAAAGTCAATTAATGCAGAGCCACAAAGAACAAGACAATTATCGAATAGACTAACATAATTAAGTTAGTGGTTCTTGACGAGCTATAGTGTCGAGAAGAATAGTTTCTGATTTAGCTATGTCTAATTGTGTTATATGATGATGTGACCCCTCATGCTCCGAGAGCATTAATTGTAGGTTTGTTTTTATAAGGTCAAGCTAATGTGATAGGTCGTGCTCCAGGAGCATAAATTATAGGCTAGTTTTATGTAAGGTCAAGTTGTATAATTGATTATTGAAGATAATTTGTATTTAGAATGATATCCTATATAATTGGTGAATATTGTAGAGGGTCATGTATTCACAGATGGTAGTAGTGTAATATCCCGTATCCCGGATCTAGATATAAAGTACTAATAAATAGGGTTTTCACTGTAGATCTAATACACTAGGGGTTTCTGATTGAGTCTCAAAGGTTTCTGGATGCGTTTTTTTGTGTTTAAATGTCTAATATAGTGCATGTAAATATATGTGGAACCATAACCACCTCAATGATTTTGTTAATCAAAATGAGGGACAATATAAGATAAAATGCAGGAAACTCAAGCAAAGCTCTTCAACTAGCTCTTTATATATGGAGATATTTATGGAATACAAAGAAAAATATTTATAAATATTGATAATTAATGTATATGGATGGATCTGAGATCTGTTGGTTCATTCTACTCCATGCATCGAAGAATGAGTTGCATGCACTAAAACATACACTGCACAATTGTTGGGAATGACTGCAATGTTCTCCCTGGTGGAAATACTCATCATAATAGGATGATATCTATCTATGAAGTGTCTTGATTCTCTCTAGAACACTATCCTTTCATTATAGGTAATTTTTTTTTCTCTCTGATATATTKTCAGAGCTTTGGATAGTCGTCGTAACTATCACGCACTRGAAACTCTTGCACTGGTGCGACCTTGGATTTTTAGCTATCAAAAAATCATGATAATTGTCTCAAATTAAGTGCTCTAATATCCTCTCAAATGGGTTTTAGGAAATCATGCTTGYCCTGACTGGTTGGACCTAGAAATGCTCTTCTACTAATAAATCCTCCGAGACAACCCCACGCCGCAGCTAAATAAATGCAGAGTAGCTTGCATTGGATATATCTTTTCTAATGTAGTATGATCCTATAGCTCGATGAAGAACATGTGTGGTCCTATCAATGGCCTAGGGTGTGTCTTTCAACACTGAACTTTGTCAATGGCAATGGTTTCATCGAGAAAGCCACCAAACAAGAAGGAATTCACCTCACTTCTCACTGGGTTCTAATTTCCAATTCACAATCTTCAATAATGAAAGAATATGAGCCCCCCTCTCTCTCTTTTATACCCGTTTTAAAAATTTTCCCTTCAAGTGACTTTTAATTCATTTTTAATATTTTCTCATAAAATCATTTTATTAATTTAATGAACCTTTTAACTCCAAAAAGTGATTAATTCTCTTGTATGGTTTCTCTGGCCACTGAAAGCCACTTTTCATCATCCCATATTGTATATAGTTTTTCCTCGGTCCCAACGAGTTATTAGACTATGGTATGTATCCAATAAACAAGATCCAAATAATACCTTTAGTGTAATTAATTAAATATTCTCATTATTAACCCCATTTTAGAAAAATCATCTCAATGCAATGGAACCAATAACAAGCTATGCAGTAATGATCATGATGATGAATAATGGTAAATGAACTAAGTTGGGAACCATAAAACGCATCCAAACCCTCTTATTTCACTCATGACATGGTCTCACCCTCAGACATGGCTAACTCAAGCCTCCTGAAGTGACTCTAAGAACTTAATAAAGGAATCTAAAAATGGGGACATGACAGTCCTCCCTTCTGAAATATTGATTGTCCTCAAGAAATCCCATTAAACCCTGACACTCCCACAAATGAACCCAACTGAAATTGAATATCATACGTGGGTTCCAAACGAAGCTGGAAGATGTGAAACACCCTCCTCTCAATGCATTGTATAGCAAGGTACTGACATAAAAAGTATCTTCATGAATGTTACCTATGTATAGAACAACATTGTACTGCAAAAAAATTGGTCAACCCCTCAACGAGTAGCTCTACTAGGGAGCCACTCTCACGCATATCATGAGAGAAATCTTGAAATTAATAGTCAGCCTCGAAATAAAATGATCCTGACCTCCATGACCACTCCAAGAGAAACATAACATCCTTCGACTGAACATACTACCACAAAAGTGAAGAGCTACAAGACCTCAACAAATCACTAAAAAGTGAAACTCTCTCCTCAAAACTAAATCTCAATGGAAAATATGAATGATTTCCCTATGAAATGATCCACTCACCTCTATTAGTCAATGAAAGGCCCAGCCCAATATCCCAGGGTCCCATGTTAATATCTGAAAGGGATCATCATGCTGACATTGCACCAATATGAACATGAATGTATTACCAATGTACACATATTGAATTCCCCACTCATGGAACCCCATGCTAAAATACCTGCAAAGATAGGGCCTTCTATCAAGAAGAAGAATCTGTAAAGGTGTGCCTGTAGAACCAAAGTCTACAAATCCACTGCCATACTCAATTCTAGGTACCAAAAGAGAGAACTTGTCTCACCATATAGAACATGTTATCACTGTAATAATTTTTTGGACTCGACATCTCGGGACTTAGGAGGAGGCTAAATCAGTATAGGTGAGCGATAGGCTAGTAGGTGAGGTCACATTTAGTGGTCGGGGATAAATATAGCGGAGATAAAGTTGATGGGACACCACAAATCAATGGTCATGGAGCGTATTAGGCCTAGAATTACCACGATGGTTAATCTTTGAAAAGCGATTTGATAGGAATACCACAACTTTTCCTCAGAGATATGTGGCGCTTTTAGATGCATATCGGGGGGAAAATTGGTTGAGCATGAAATCTCTCAACTATATCTCGATGTCACATGTTGAGATATCATTGGATATTTCAAATCCAAGGATCGCATGTGGAAAGGGAGGATTGACGACCAATCAAATCACCTCACAGAACTGGTCTGAGTATTTTTCTTCCATGTGATACCAAGTGAGCACCACCAAAGGACTAATTCAAAGGCTCATCATTTGAAATCACAGGCCAAACGTGATAGGCCATATCCCTGCAAGGGCGATCGTCATTATCCTATGATTAGTACTTAATGACGACTATCATTCAAAACATGGGTGACATTACTCTGTTTCGGGTGATCAACGTTTTAATCCAGAACAAGGTAATCAAAAATCAAATTGTTCCTCTAATTCCCACACAGTTAAGGGATATAAGCTCATGATTTCTGAAAAACCAGGGAAAATGGATAAGGCGAACCAAGCGGCCTCTAGTGAATTGGGATATTCGACTAATATGACAAATTCATGAATGAAGAAGAAACAGAAGCCGGTTTCACAAATATTAGCAACAAAATTTCACAGAAAGTTTGCAGACGAACCAGGGTCGGGTGGAGAAATTAAATTAAATCTTATTGTGAATATTTTGATCATAAATAAATATGAAGACGGATGTCCCATGTGAGTTGGTAAGGGTAAAACGAGAAAGTTGAGGAAGACAGAGGTCAAATCCGAAGCTGTTGAAAGCGTTCGAGAAAACTAGCCTGCTTGGATCGACATTTTAAAGGAAGAGATTGCTAATTCGAAATAGATTTCAGGTTAAATTAAGTGTGTGTTAGATAATTTTGTAGAGACGCAGACAAGTGGAATTCAAGATACAAAATATTGAATATGTCAGTTTTGTTTATAATGATCCCTATAAAATAGGAGTACAGTTGTTGTACGTTAGTCATTTTTGTAACTGATGTTTATTTTTAGAACTTTGGGAAGTTGATTCATTTTGAATCCTAGGGTAAGAAGAAATCTCTAGACCTGCAACTTACAAAATTTTATGCCTCGAAGGAGAAAAACCATGAAACTATTTCCACTTTCAGTAGAAGGTTCTCCAGTATTTATTATGATTTTCCCAAATAAATTCAACCCACTAAGGATGCTACTATGCTCCAATATGTCACTACTCTTCACCCAAATTAATCTTTCCTCCTGATGGAAAGAAAACCCGAGACCTTACAACAAATGTTTAATGATGCTTAGGAAATTAGGCACAATATCCTATCATGTGAACAAATTCGAAATGAAGGGTTGGGTGTTGTGGGTTATGAGAATGAATCTGAACTGAAAACAGTTGACTAGAATCTGGAGCATAAAATTGATAAGAATTTTGGTCCTCTTGAAACTTTGAACGCTAATGATTTTGCAGAGGATTATATTATGTGGTTTCTAATCCACCCCATGATAAGCATAAAGTTGATCGTTTCATATATTCATTTGTGGACAATCAAGAAGACGACTTTGTGAATCAGTATGTTGAAGAGAAAATTGATACTCCAAGCTTTTTCTTGCTAGATGACATTGAAAATGTTGTTGATTTTCCTATATACGATGAATATGATGATGATTATGAGGTTGAATTATTATAAAATCCAACTTCATGTTCTCCCCTTGAAAATGTTCCTTTTCAGCAGTGTAGTGAGATCCAACAGCTTGCATATCACAGTTGCAAAAAGGAGATTTCTTAACTAGCTGAAGGAAATTCTTTACTGCTATGATTTTGTTCATTTAAATTGTTGAAAGAAAAATCTAAGATCATCATTAAGGGAAAGGAACGTGTGTGGATTCCAAGTCAAACTGATTCACAGGAAAAAATTGACAAGAAATTGTAGCCATTGATCAAAGAGGAGTCTGAAATGGAAAAATGAGTATGTTCAAAAATTCAAAGAAATGGAAAAATGTGCATATGACAGAAATGAAGGAAATAAAGAAATGCCTAAATCAGAAATAAGAACCCTACCATTGTGTTTTTCTTCTTTCAAGGTGCTTAAGAAAAATGTCAATAATGTTTCAAATCAAAAACCTTTCGGGTATGAGGTTAAGTTTCAAGAGAGCAGTAGATTTGAAAATGAAAAATATCGCCCGTTTTGTTTTTCTTCCATTGAATGGTTAAACAAAGATCATGAGAAAATACAAAAGTTTAATCAAGGGATTCTTTTCAAAGGCCATTCTCCTTCTCCTGAGCTTCATGAAGAGATTCACCAAGACTTCCAGCAAGAAAAAATGTTTCAAAGTTGTCTTTATTCCCCTATGAATGATGTGATTGTCAAATTTCTAAGTGGCCTAGACATGGTTGAGGATTTTTAAACTATATTTATGGAGACTTCAAGCAATGAAAAAAGGACTGCTATAGAGTTTAAGGAACGAAAAAAAACAAAGTATGGCACTTTTCAATCAGAAATACAAGAAGATAATGAGGGGACAATTGTTCTATTTGATCCCTCTGTAAATCATGGGTTTTAAAATGCATCCATGAGCACCATAGAATGTGAAATAGTTCTTGATCTTAGCTTTCCACATTTACAATAATATTATGATCAGGAACTTATTACCCTCCATTCATTTAGAAGTCAAAATGACAATACTCAAGAAAGTTTCCAAAAGATTGATGAAACCAAACCAAAATTGTTTCATCAACGAGAAGATAGCCTTGATACACATAATATGGCTGTCATACTTGAAGATGTTCAAGAATGCATGAATGTTTTTGTTGAGATGCATGGAAAGGTAGACAATATTGTTGCTTCCATTTTATTTGAAAATGCTGTCGGGATTGAAGAAGTAGAGAAAGAACAACAAACACTTGTGAAGGAAGAATGTCCTTATATTTTAAATACTGAAAAAGAAATGTTCTCTCATGTGTTTGATGACCCTATGGAATGCTATATGGAAAATCTTTACAATCGGAATCTACAGTTGATGATGGGTTGTAAGATTAGGAATGAAGAGTATGACAAATCAATTTCAGTATTAGATATGGATTGCTTTATACTAGAAGTTTTGTTTCAGTTAGAGCTATCTTTCGATTCAGAGAGTTTTTATTTACAATAGTCTCAACAAATATTTTATCCTCTTGACAAAAATCGACAGGGTGAATCACCTAAAAATAAGAAAGAAGTGGAAGAAATGATACGGGATTTTTTTTTACACATGTGTCAGAAGATCATTTTGCAGTTTTGCTAGAAAAGATGAACAACCCTAATATTTTTGAAATTCTAAGATTCAGATTCATATGTAACTTCTCAAATGAGTTGTTGATGAATGAGATTTGGAGTAAGCATATGCAAAGTGGACGAGAAATAGATAAAATACTGGCATGGATGCATTTTCACTTTCATTTCACTTGACTGGCATTTCTATTTAGTAGTTAGGGTAGGTAGGTGTGAATAAGCTTAATGATCAATCATATTCAAATTTAGATTACCAAATAAAGTATTCAATCATATTTTAGTAGTATATCTGGAATTCAGTCTGGAGGACAAAATAAGGTACAAATTTGTTGTGGGAGCAACCCAATGGAGGAGGCACTGGGTCTACGCATTCTTTTCTACCTCGTAAGGAGGATAGCATCCCCAGTTGGAGCCCATGTTATCACTGTAATAATTTTTTGGACTCCAAGTCTCGGGACGCAGCAGGAGGCTAAATCAATATAGCCAAGAGATAGACTAGTAGGCGAGGTCACATTTAGTGTTCGGGGATAAATGTAGCAGAGCTAAAGTTGAGGGGACTCGAAGGATCATAGATGCCATAGATCGACGGTCGTGGAGCGTATCGGGCCCAAAATTAGCATGAGGGTTAATATTTCAAAAGAGGGTCAATAGTAATACCACAGTTTCTCCTTAGAGCTATGTGGAGCCTTCAGATGCATATCGGCGGGGAAAATGGTTGATCTTGAAACCGATGAACTATACCCCGATGTCACGTGTCGAGATATAATTGGATATGTCACATCCAACGATCACATGTGTAAAGGGAGGATTGAAGGCTAGTCAAATCACCTCACAACATTGGTCCGAATACTTTTCATCATGTGATACCAAGTGAGCGTTGCCAAAGGACTAATTCGAAGGATCATCATTTGAACTCAGAGGCCGAACATGATAAGTTGTATCTCTACAAGGATGATCGTCAGTATCCTATGATTAGTACTTAATGAAAAATATCATTCAAAACATGGGTGACATTACTTTGTTCAGGTGATCAACATTTTAATCTGGAACAGGGTAATCACAAATCAAATTGTCTATCTAATTCCCGCACAACTAAGGGATATAAGCTCGTGCTTTCTGCAAAACCAGAGAAAATAGATAAGATGGACCAGGTGGCCTCTAGTGAATTGGGATATTTGACTAATATGACAAATTCATCAATGCAGAAGAAAGAGAAGTTGGTTCCACAAATATTAGCAACAAAATTTCATACAATGTCTACAGACGAACCAGGGTCGGGTGGAGAAATTAGATTAAATCCTATTATGAAGGATTTCATTATAAATGGATACACAGATGGATGTCCCATGCGATCTGGTAAGGATAAAATGAGAAAGCGAAGGAAGACAGAGATTAAAGCCTAAGTTGTTGAAAGCATTGGAGAAAACCAGCCTACTTGGCTTGACACTTTAAAGGAAGAGATTTCTAATCTGAAATAGATTTCATGTTAAATTAAGTGTGTGTCATAGAATTTTGTAGTCATACAGAATAGTGGCATTCAAGATAAAAAATATCGAGTATGTCAGTTTTGTTTATAATGCTCCCTATAAAATATGTGTACAGTTGTTGTACATTACTCCTTTTTGTAACTGATGTCCATTTTTAGAACTTTGGAGACGTTGATTCATTTTGAATCCCAGATGTAATTTATCTATATATATTATTATGAAGATGAAGGAAGGGTTGGACTGACCGGAGAGGGATAAATTGAATATATAATACAGAATCTTTTTGACCTCTTTATGAAAAGATTCTAATGGTTATGATATGCTTTATATTTTCTCAAATAGTTTGTATTTCTTATGTATTTAAAATTCCATTTACATCTTCTTATGTTTAAATTGGAGACTCAAAGATACATAATTCATCTTATGATGCTATCGAATTAAGTAATTTAAACTATGTGATTCTCTTCCTAGCTAATTCATAATTCATTTCAATAATGATCTGATGCAGTTACTTGTGTTTCCCTTTCCGCTTACACCCTACAAATTTCAATTTACAACTCAAATTCATTGCCTCATTTATCCTTTATCCTCTGGAGACTTCCAATGTCCTTCTATTATTTTATTCTCTTTCGACTCCATATCCCTAAGTGTTCCTCCCCTTACCTACCAAAAACTTTGTAAAAAACCCCAAAACAAAACCAAATCTAGCCATTGATTTCCAAAGATATATCAAGTGACACAAGAGAGCCCTCTCTGAGTTGAGTAGACTAGTGCCCAGCTCTAAAGTTGGTTGAAATAGTTACATCTGTCATTTGTCTATCAACCAGACAAAATTTACAGAGTGCTAACAGAACGAATCCTATAAATCCCTCTCATGGCCATCCAATAATGAAGTAGATCACTTGTTGGTGCAAGCTGGTCCTTCAAGTAGTGAATAAAACTACTGACCAAATGAATCCCCTGATCCCATAGCCAATTTGGAATTCCACCACTTCCAATTCCCACTGATTGTTGTTGTGTCATACTGATAACTGCCAAAACATAGATGAGCCAATATAATGAGCGTTGTATTCCACCAAATGATGAAAACTAGATACTAGGAATCAACCCTGTGCCTAAAAATTTGTCATGTTGTTTCCAAGCCGCACAGAGAAATATACCACCCTCACTCCCGACAATGTATGCAAGAAAAGGGTAGAGTTTACACAGCCCACTAAAAAATATCGCTTTCTCTTGTGGTGCCTCAAAACCTAAAAATTCTCAGAACGCCCTGCCGAAGTTGTATAATACGTCAACCTCATGACCATATCCATAAATGTCAGCTTAAATAATAATATGGGCCATCTATATAGTAGATCACGTCATCCCTCAATCTGCCTCTTTCAACCTGCACATTGTCCACATGCCCCAAATCTACAATCTTTGTCATATCTATAATGTCCTGGAGCTCACACAACTCCCTGACATAATCCTCCCATGTCCCACTATACCTGATGATAGCATCAAGGAATAGTAGTAGAAACGTCCATGAATGTATGCCCGATTGGAAAGTGTCACATACATTGGTAAATCCCAAGGGTATGACCAATAAATCATCCATGCAGACCATTGGACTATCATATCATTCACTCAGACTTGACACTATTCCCATGCCATCATCCACATCTAAAGGAATATCCTCACACTTAGGGTGAACCCTAATCTCTCCATCATAACAGGTACTACAGTTGTTGATGATATGATCTCAAAAACCCACAGAGTGTGGCAATGGACTGGAACTCTCTCCATTGGAAACTCCATGCTCCATCAAGTATGCCTCTACCATGCACTCCAATGCATCCCCATGTGCTCCACTGTACACCTCTTCATTTCATTACTAACTACTGATCATCACTATATGCCCCTGTATACCATTGCATACTACTATGTCCTTTGATACCATCCTGTATCCTGGATGTACCACTGTATCAACCAATCCATGAGTATGAACTAACCCTAGATCCTATATAGATGTGTCCTCATCATGGGCGTCAACTAACCATGGATGTGAAATGGATGTGTCCTCACCCAAAATGTGCCTGTCTGCCCAATCCATGAGTGTATTCTTAACTTTCTCATAATGAACGATCAAGTATCTCACCAAAGGAGGTGGCTCCTACAAGAGATGTGCATCCTCAAAAATCTTTGTGTCATATATCCCTACAATTGCCTATAAATCTGAATGCCCCACATGCTCGCCCATCACGTGAGGCTCGTTAGCCTATGGCTTACCTTTACTAATCACTAAGTCTAAATTGTCACCTATATTATAATTATTCATTTAGGATATTAGTAATATATCCTCAAGTCATGACTATTGAGTTAGTTAATATTTCCTAGCCTAGTCATCATGCATGATTTTAGGATCTAGAGAAAATATCTCTATGAGGTGGCATCACCCATTGTACTATAAATATGTAACATTGGAGTGAATAATTTAGTCTTGGCTATTATTCCTTTTCCTCCATGTTCTTGTTCTTGTTTCAATTTTTTCAATTGTTGTTCTTCTTGTTTATAATTTATCAATTGGTATTAGAGCTATGGAGATAAAATCAGAGATGGTTCATTTCCGTGTGTATGATTGAGAGTAGAATAATTTTTTGTACGAATTCCCATGTAATTTTTGTGCGAATGTGAGTATTTCTATGTGAAGGAGAATTTCCTTGTGAGTAAAGGACCATTGCGTAGGAGAAATGATGAGGGTATCGCTACCCATTGTCACTTATGTTGGTATTGAAGGTGTTGCCTATGGTGAATAGCACCCAAAGAAGGATATGAGAATTCTGGCAATTGGTTCGCAAAGAAGGAAGGGTCGAGCGTATATGTGTGAGTACGAAATGGATATAAGGTGTGTTGGAAAGATCATAATTGTGGTGTTGTATTAACGTAGATATGCATTTCTGGAGAAGCTCATAGATTTGGCAGTGTTTCGGTTTGATTCGGTTCAATTTTTCGGATCTCGGCACTTTGGCCTGTAGAGATCCATGCCCAGAAATTCATGTTCTCTACCTCCTGCTTGATGGAAACACTGACAGTGTCAATAAAAAAAACAAAAAAAAAATGAGTCTCTCCAGTCTGCTAGTTCGTGATGGGGCACAACACTTTGGATGCAATCAAACAAATGAAGGCTTTAATTGGCGGAGGTATTTGATTTTTCTTCTTAATTGCATAGATGTTATCACTTGATTTTAAGGCCAGGAAGGTTTTTATTTTTTAATGCTATTTAAAGGGATTTGAAGTTTGAACTATGGCCAAGCAGATGAAATTAATTATGTTTCACTATCTGAGATTTACTACACATTTCTTCCTGTGATTATTTGGGCATGAAAGTGTGTAGATTTGGGGTTGAATTCTAACAGTTACTTGCATCATTGTTTCCGAAGTTAGATTCATTATTGACAGATGTGGCAATGTGCCTCAAAATACATGCATCTTGTTGTCGGTGGTAAATGTGCAACTTTTATAGGGAGCTCTTACTTTTCGCGTGTGTAATTGCTAGCATCATAACGTTGGATCTCTTGTTGTTCTATAGTTGGTTTTTGAAAATCAATTGGTGAACAGAGGAAATGATCTGCTATGGTATTGTTTTTTCTGATAT
This sequence comes from Picea mariana, assembly GCA_032191745.1. Taxonomy (NCBI): domain Eukaryota; kingdom Viridiplantae; phylum Streptophyta; class Pinopsida; order Pinales; family Pinaceae; genus Picea; species Picea mariana. The sequence goes on from JASDQU010102121.1 coordinate 250,124, forward strand.
GAATATCGTGATTTAGAGAGTGCTGAACCAAGACACCCTCCTCACGGATCTGTAGACACCTTTGTCCAACAAAAATGGATATGCAGATGTCTTTTCCCTTCAACGGATCGGTGGTTGTGATTGTGAAGGAGAAAGATCTGAACATGTGTCCCAGCACAATATTTCAATTCATCATACATGCATCCCAACAAAATATTTCATATTGTACGTGGCCTTCACCCAGAATAAAGGGAAGATTCCGATCTGTGCTCCTTCAGTATTCTCTTTCTATTATTCCAGATATTTAACAACTGCTACAAGCCTTTGAATGTTGATGTGATTGGAAGCTATTCTGTAGATGGATTAGAAAAATGTCTTCATCAATTATTTTCATTTGCAGCAATTTGTGAACTAGTTCATTATCATTTACCCCCTGCCCATACCCATTTGCAAATAGGAAAATCGTGTGCCATGACACACAGACCAAACTACATTCATATCCAATCTACCTACAATTTCTCAGCAAAGCAGATAGTGGTCAGAGGTTTGTCTTTGCACCATTTTTTGTTGCATACATCTGAAGGTTTTCTCACACAGAAAAAGGCAAAGCCAAAGTTGTTTACCCTATTTTGGAATTTTCAGCACACGTATCTACAACCAATATGCTTGTGTCATGGCTCTCTGAAAAGGCTAGTGCTGAGTATGCCCTTCTTTGTATGATTAGGTCCTGTATTTATGAATTTGATTATGAAATAACTTTTTATCTGCAATTATGTTATTTTTTCCTCTATCTGTACATTATCCACTTTTGTAATCAAATATGTGTACTTAAGTTTCAACGCAAATGGGTTCCAGTAATATTAATACTATATATGATGAAGGACATCACTGCCAAGGTGACATCTCTCTGTTTGAATCATGGTGATACTCTGCATTGAAAACTGATGATTAAATGAAATATGGGAATTATGGATTGATGACCCAGTTGAAAGGAATCAGGTCTTAAGTTGAAAAATTCATTGTGCAAATAGAAATGGAGAGATCTGTATTATGAATGTTGTACTAAAGCCTGTTTGAAGAGGATGGAATTCATTATAATGATTTCTCAAAGCCTCTATTAGTTGGAGATTTCCATCAGAGAAGCGTTTAATTAAATTTGAGATTTGATGTTGGGAGAGCTATTGATGTGGAGCATAGACCCAACAATTGAGCTATGACCAAGGCTTGGTCCAATGCATGAAATCTGGAAACGTGTTTCTTAATTCTTGAAAAGAATTTCCATTTGGAAATTGGATTGAACAAGGAGTTGAAGCCTATTTTGTCTTAGTTGCAGAGAGAAACAACGCCACTCTTCATGGGAGAGGTAAAGATGTCAAATATCCTTTTTACAAATTTATAGAGAAATGATGGTTTAAGGTGACAGAACTTAAATGGAATAAGAGGAATGCGCCAGAATGGTGGAGGTTCATTCAGTATTGAATTACCAAAGGAAAACTCTATGTAATTGAAAACAGAGAGATAATGAACTGGAGGTCAGGTTACAAATCCAAATTGCAGTGTTTAGATTGAGATAGTTCCAACCATCCTTGAATGAATAATTATGGTCCACCTAAGTTGGGCTGAAAGATTTGAGGGTGAGTCAATTACTTATAAGTTGATCATGTAAGAATCAAATATAAGTTGAATTGTATTGTAAACGATGGATGAATCATTGTGATTGTAAAGAGGATATCTTAATAAAATCATTTTTTTTGTGGTCTCTCTCATCCTAGACCTGTCTTGAAATTGAATAAGGGGGTCTAAGCTCATTGTCATTATGTGCGGTGGTAAATGTTTTCATGGTTGTTTTATGAGTTGATTTATGTCTAGTTTTGACATTATCACACACACATGGAGTAGAAAGAAGGATAATACAATCAAGCACATCTCAATCAAGCACTTACAATAAAAGCAGATGTAATGAAGCAATGACAAAGAATATTGAAGCACATGCACAATCAAGCATAAGTAAACAAACAACTGCAACAATATCAAGTTCTCAACAACATTTCTTCATCAACTCACTGAAACAACAGAGGAATCAAGCTCGCAATCAAAGAATGATTGGACATGACTTGGAATCAAAGCACCATCAAATTCAAATATCCATTCAATTTCTAAATCAACGATAATTTGTAGCTTACAAATAGTCCTTTTGTATGCTTACTTGTCTTTTGAAATCAAGTTGAGTTAAATTGAATTTATCATAAGGTGCATTTTCGGCTGAGCCCGACACCCTAGAGTCATTTTGAGTCGTAATTGACAAGGATGAGTACTTGAAACTCAAATCATTGTAGACATCAAGTTTTGGATGCATTTTTTGTGGTAACCGACATCCTCAACTTCTTGGAAGAAAGAAAGAAAAGTTCAAGCGAGTGAGTACAAGCGAGCGAGAAATAAATTCAAGAGAGCGAGAAGAGCAGGTGAATGAGAAGTTCAAGTGAGCGTGTTCAAATGGAGTGAAGTCATGAATTATTAGAGTTACTGAACACTCTAATAAACCCCAATGAAAACAACATAGTGGCATTGAACAAAACAACTCTTCAATCAGTGCTAACTTGTTTGCAAGTAACGCAAGCTAAAGTTAGACTTCCTCAATCTCTATCTCAGTTATTGCATGATGAGTTGATAGATCTAAAAAATCAACAACGAGTGAAGTGTTTTGAACTAGTTTTTGTTCAACATAACCCTCTCTATGATGTTGATGATGATGATGATTTTTATCAACAGTCAGTGAAGGAACAACACAGTGATACGACTTCAGAATTAGTTTTAGACGAAGTTGAATCTATTCATGAACCTACAATTCAAGAGTTTTCTTTTGATTTCAGTAAAGAAAACCTTTCAATGATGCATCAACATGCAGTAAATCCACTTCTATGGATTTCAAAGCAATAGGTTCATAATACTCTTTTCAAGCCCATCATCATACCTTGGGAAGAAATCATCTACAACAATAATAGAATAGGACTTGGATATGAAAAGGAAGTCTCCTTTCACATTCTTGATTATTCCAGACCAATCAAGTTCCGACGTGATGGATTCCTTCAAGAAGCTTCAACATCACCTATTCTAGTTGAGCATCAGAATGATAAGTGCCAACATTGTAATCGAGTTGGTCATAAGGAGAATCAGTGTTTTGATCTCCATCCTTGCCAGCATTGTGGCAAGCATAACCATTCTTCAGACAAATGTTCAACACTGAAGAAACCTGCAAGATTGAAGATTCACTATGAGTGGATTGATCCTTGGCAATTGTCATCAACAACCAAGCGATTATATAAGTCTTACCATAGAATTCAATCTTGAGTAAAGACCGACCTTATAGCACATACCATTTTGTGTACCTCACATAAGTGGTCCCCTTATGGCATAGCCTTCAAGCATGGCCCTCACGGGATGAGATAACAAGTGGTTTTTTTCTGCATGCTCACTTTATGTTGTACTCAAATGGAAAAAGTATGGTACTTTCTTGAACCTAGAAGGGGGGAGTACAATGATGTAACTCTCATGCACCTCAAAGGGGGGAGTTCAAAATTCCAGTGAATATGGTTCATGAAACCATTTATGGTCTCTCCTTTCAGCTGAGAAAGGGGGGAATTGATGATGGAATTGGTTTTCAAATAGAAATTTTTGACAACAAACATCAAGTATGCCAGATGGGCATGAAATTTTTCAAATGGGCAACTATGATATGTAGATGACAGAATTTAGCCAAAGTATGGTTCAATAAGTTTAAGTTGAATCATACATATTTTTATTTTGAGGGAAATGATGTGGACGTTTCATTCACATAGATGGTCATTCGACCTAGCAGAGGACAAGAGGATCCTTATGCATTGTAGATTGGCATTTGATTGATTTGTCAGGCATTTTTTAGGGATGTGTCATATTAGAAGTTGATTCACTTCTCTTGGTTTTCTCTCATCAGATTGGAGTTTACATTAAGTAAACAATTTGTATGCATCTTGGCTCACATGATTACATTGTGAGATTTTCCAGAGATGTCAGGCTTTGACATGAGTATGGTTCAATTACTTGCAATTGAATCATACACATGATACATTGGGATGTTGTTGGATGCCTAAAAGTGTCAACATTGGTTAGTGGTCATCCAAAACCACTGATTCAGAGAGCACTTTCAGTGATACACTGATAGTAGAGTGGTGATACTACATGTTCACCAATTAGCAGAAGACATCAGATTCTTCTAGCTAAAACACTTGGCAAAATGATCAAATTGTCAGGAAATTAGGAAATGTTCAGATATTCCAGTTGTTCACTTCCATATCTCAACTCTCTTCTAGTTCATTTCAAATGATTATGTTCAACATCCAGATTGGCGATTTTTCAGGCAGTTCTTCATTGATGCTCAACTTAGGAGTTTCAGTATGAAGACTTGGAATTGATACTAGTTTATGCTTTATTGTTGGTATTATCGATCGGATTTGTGATTGAGGGGGGGATCGTTAGCCTATGGCTTAGCTTTACCAATCACTAAGTCTAAATTGTCATCTATATTTGAATTATTCATTTAGGATATTAGTAATATATCCTCAAGTGATGACTAGTGATTTAGTTAAGATTGCCTAGCCTAGTCATCATGCATGCTTTTAGGATCTAGAAAAAATCTCTCTATGAGGTGGCATCACCCATTGTACTATAAATATGTAACATTGGAGTGAATAATTTAGTGTTGGCTATTATTCCTTTTCCTCCATGTTGTTGTTCTTGTTTCAATTTTATCAATTGTTGTTCTTCTTGTTTATAATTTATCATCCTCTACCAATTTGACAATTTCACTGACAATGTCCTGAGAGAAGGTTGATGTACATGACTGACTATCTACTGATGGATGAAAGAGATGCATGAATCAACTCCTCCTAAAGTTTCTCTACTTGTAACTCATATTTTTGAAGGAACATCTATGTTCTCTCCAAGGAGTCTTGTGTGTTCACTATCTCATGGGTAAGTCTTTCTACCTCATGATATTTCCCTTCCAACGCACCCTAGTACATGCCACCTATTGTGAGAAGATAATACGTATATTTGAGAAGGTGTAGGTAGTTAGATATTATCACTACCATGGCCTCCATGAGTGTAATGAAATATGCAAAGGGAAATATCTCCACCCAAGTTGTCCTACTCCATAGTGGCCCTCCAAAAAATATCAACCACGAATGTATGCGTGTCATCGAGGTGTCTAATGGCTTCCACGATCATGTCCTTGCAAAAATTTATTTTACCTGTCAAATGGAGTGAATCACATGAAAAAACATCCACATCATGATGAAGTCCTACCTCGTGACTCCTCCTACGAGAGTCAACTGTGGAATCCTCGTCAGAGTATGCCCCAACATATGTTGTACGCCCAACATCACTCCAAAATACCTCCTGATAAATGAGATTAGCCTCCAAGGATAACTCTTCCAATGCTACTTAGTCCTCATAATTCTTAGGTTTACTGACACCCAAATAGTCATAAGCATCATAACAATGATAAGATGTTCACGTTGATTGGGAAACTTTATCACATGGGCTATTATCCTAACCATCATATATGCTAATGTCATTACCCTCATAGGTCAACTCTACTAGTGTATAAAAGGTTTTTTTCCTATCATCCTCATTACACACATCCCTATCATAAATAGGTGCATGTGCATCGAAAGGTCAATTTTTCCTTCATTCTCCTTCAATTTATGCCCTGTGCGTTTAAATGAATTCTTATCCGTTACTAATTGGGGCTCATACCACTCAAGATGTTTGATGGTGCAAAATTCTTTGAATGTCATGGCTATGTAAAATTTCTCACTAAGCGCCATGTAATCCCTCAAACAATCTATAAACTCTTCATCTCTTTCCCACTGATTTGCCAAATATTGATCCCACTAATTTTCCATCTAAAATTTATCATCATTGTATACCCTTAGGATAGCAGGAAAACCAACTCGGATAGCACTGTAATATCTTGGATTCTGGATCTGGATATAAATTGCTAATAAATTGGGTTTCAGTTGTAGATATGATACACCGAGGGTTTCTGATTAAGTTTCAAAGGTTTTTTATGCGTTTTGTTGCGTTGAAATGTTTAATACAGTCCATGCAAATATCTATGGAACCATAGCGAACTCAATGATTTTATTAAGAAAAATGATAGACAATATAAGATAAAATGCAAGAAACTCAAGAAAAAACTCTTGAACTAGATCTTTATATATGGAGATATTGCTGGAATACAAAGAAAAATACTGATAAATATCAATAATGAATATAGATGGATGAATCTAATATATCCTCGATCAATCCACTGCATGCACAAAAGAATGAGTTGCATGCACTCAAAAATACGTTGCACAACTGTAGGGAATGACTGGAATGTTCACCCTAGTGGAAATACCCATTAGAATGGGCCAAGATCTATCTCTAAACGGTCGCCCCACTCTCTAGAATACTCTCTCTACCTTAGAGGTAATATTTTTGGCTCTTTGATATACTATCGAAGCCTCATATAGTTGTTGGAACCCTCACACACTGGAAACTACTGCACTCATGCACCCTATAAGTTTTACCTCTCATAAACTAATGATAATTGTCTCAAATGAAGTGCCCTAGTCTCCTCTCAAATGGATTTGAAGGAATCAGGTTTGTCCTCACTGGTTGGGCCTAGCGACCCTCTTTTGCTGCTAAATACACCAAGAAAACCCCACGTTGCAACTCAATAAATGTACACTAGCTTGCATTGGATCTATCTCTGTTGATGTAGTATGATCCTATAGCTCGATGAAGAAACTGTGTGGTCCTACCGATGGACTAGGGTGTGTATTTCAACACCGAACTCTGTCAATGGTGATGGTTTCACCCAGACATCCACCAAACAAGATGAAGTCACTTGACTCCTCTCTGGGTTCTAATTTCCAATTCACATTCTTCAATCATGAGAGAATTTAAGCCCTTATCTCTATTTTATACCCCTTTTCACCTTTTTTCCTTAAGTGACTTTTAATTCATCTTTCATATTTTCCCATAAAAACACTTTATTAATTTAATGAACACTTTTACTTCAAAAAGTGATTAATTCACCTTTATGTTTTCTCCAGCCATTGAAACTCACTTTTTATCATCTCATCGTGTAGATATTTTTACCTCGGTTTCAACTAGTTATTACACTAAGGTATTTCTACAAGAAACCTATTACGCTAAGGTATTTCTGCAAGAAACAAGCTCCAAATAGTACCATTAGTATAATTAATTAAAATATGCCGATTAATAACCTCATTTTATGAAAATCGTTGAAATGCAATGGAAGCAAGAAAAAATTGTGCATAAATAATCCTCACAATGAATAATGGTAAATAAACTAAGTTGGGCCTCATAAAACTTATGCAAACCCTTTTCATCTCATTGATGACATATTCTCACCCTCTGACTTTACTGACTCAAGTCTCCTGAAGTGACTCTAACCACATAATAAGGGAATCCAAAAAAGGGGACATGACAGAGAGTTCCATAGAATGATTCAATATCGAGATTGTCTTTCGGGAGGTCAAGAAGTGTCAGTTCTACTCAGTTCTACAAGTATGTCAATGAAGTTAGACCCTTTTGTACTTTAAACGAGTCAAGTGTGGTGAAAAAAAGAGCGGAAACCGTGAGATTGCAGAGTGGGTGTAAGTAGATCAGACAAAGAACCAAAAAAAAATTAATATTGTAATTTGCTTAGTATTGTAAGTGTTGTAATGTAGAGTTTAGGTCTACGTGTATTGTTCTGTATTGTAAAAAACTAATTTGTAAATTAAAGGGGGCAATGTAGAAATTAGTTGTAATAGGTTGTCATTAAAACCACAAGAAGTTATTACTGGAATAAGGTTTTGAGTTGGTTGTAGGGTGTCTTATCTATTATTAGAATCTTAGATCCACAATTCATGGATGTAGAGAATTCTACTTTTCCTATAAATATGTAACTTGTGTGAAGCAATGATACATGAGAAAAATTAGTTGTTGTGTATTGTTGCTTATTTGTACGGTGTCTTATCTATTATTAGAATCCTAGATCCACAATTCATGTATCTAGAGAATTCTACTATTCCTATAAATATGATACTTGTGTGAAGCAATGATACTTGTGTTGTTGTGTATTGTAGAAAGCTAATTTCTCTATTAAAGGGATGCTTGAAATAATGTAGAAATTAGTTGTTATTGGAATAAGGTTTTGAGTTGGTTGTAGAGTGTCTTATCTATTATTAGAATTATAGATCCATAATTCATAGATCTAGAGAATTCTACTATTCCTTTAAATATGTAATTTGTGTGAAGCAATTCTACTATTCCTTTAAATATGTAATTTGTGTGAAGCAATGGTACATGAGACAAATATATTTTAAGTGTGAAAATGCCTTCTTCTCTATTTTTTATATTTTCTCTAATTTTTTATAAGCACAGCTATCTATCGAGGATGTTGCATTATTGTGTTTTGACATCATCAAATGTAATCGTGGAATCGCTCCATGACCACACGCTCCCTGAAAATGAGTAAATCTGTAATTCTTACATTCTTTGAACTGATAAAAGATGTCTATCGCCTGCATGGGATTATTCGGAAGTAGTTATTGCATCAACAAAATCAAGAAATGATTTAATTTGTTACCTTTGGAAGGCCGCTCCTGCTTGAAATAGTTGAACGGAAACAAGTAATACGAACGAACAGGAAAGCAGGATTTTCAGTTATTCTAAGTTAATTGGTTTTCATTTAGTTCATGATTTCAGATTTAAAAAACATCAATTTAGTTATGTAAGCAACTTTAAACCTTTGTTATTAAACACTAATTATTATTAAAAAAACAATTATTAGTAGAATTTGACCACCTATTCAATGACCTATACACTCCAATCATAAGGGGAATCTTCGAACTCGCTGATCTTTCTGTTGAATCTACGAACGATGGGTAGATTGAGGGTTAAACTATCCTTGCAGCAAGTCTGGATGAAATCTATGCTTTAATCTTGTGATCAAAGTAGATAAATAAGGATTTAGAAGTTATGAAATTTGTGCCTTTTTTTTCCATTTGAGTATGATGAATGATGGTTGAAAATGATGTTGTAAAATTTATTAAATCTATTTAAAATTATGTAGATATAATTTATTAAAGAACTTGAGTTTAAAAAACATAATAAACATAATAAGAGATTGGTTAAAGTAATGAAAAGTTAAGAGTTGGAGAAAAAAAATCTAAGCATTAAAAAGATTGGTTAAAGTAATGAAAAGTTAAGAGTTGGAGAAAAAAAATCTAAGCATTAAAAAGTTTTACTTAGTAAAATCCGTTGAAGACTTATATAAGGTAAGGGTTTTATTTATATATATATATATATATATGTGTGTGTGTGTGTGTGTGTGGCCGGGGGACCACTTTATTTAGAGGTATAGATAATAATGTTAAATCTTTTAATTTTTTCATTTTTTTTTGTGAGAAATAAGTAAAAGTTTTAGATTGAAACTAAATTATGAATAAATATTAAAATTATGCAAAATGAGATTGATAATTGAATAAATATTAAAATTAAACAAAGTGAGATTGATAATTGAATACCTTTAAATAGAATAATATCTTAAAACTAATTAATAAATATCTCCAAGTAATAGTATTTCTTTGAGTGATGGAAATATTAGTACATCTTGGATTAGGATAAATTCATGTCATCCAATGGGATATATTCATTAATAAGTTACATCTTAGTTCATCAGATTTCTTTGTGTTCTTAAAAAAAATAGAATTGTAAATGAGAACGATTTAGTGGTGTTTTTAAAGTTTATTTGGGATATACAATATTATTTATATGTGTGTGTGGAGGGGGCCAAAATGATAAGAAACGATGGTGAATAAAAATATCTTCGATACAAGTTTTTCTTGTCCAACAATAACATTGAGACAATACAGGATGTCTTAAAGAAGATAGCTAAAACAATACTAGGTGGTTATGGTATATGAAATGAAGATTTAGTAGGAAATAAAAATCTTTGAAATGGTCTCTTTTAGTATATATTGGTCTATTTAGAACTAGCTAAAAATACCATTATTTTTAATATCTAAACTTTTACTCATTGGCATGGCTTTTACAAAATACATATGCATATGAAAGACAAAAGAATCTAATGATATGAAAGACAAAATA
>JASDQU010102121.1:262152-311089 GCA_032191745.1 Picea mariana
CCTCTCCTCCATTGAGAGAATGGATATGAAGAGATACCTAATGTATAAGAACAAGTTAAACAACATGGAAGACAAGAGGCTACCTAAAATTGCTTCAAAATCAAGTCAAACCACAATCGACTCAAGCGAGGATGGCATAAAGATGCCCGATCTTGGATAAACTATTGGGGAATCATGGAAGAAACCATTTTGCAGAATAAATATACTATTAAAAAAAACGTCAAATCAAAATTTAAGGAAAAAAATTGGTGTGATAAAGAGTTAGAGGAAAAAAGAAAATTAAGGTATTATAAAGATGTAATCAACCCTAATCTAGAAGATGAAAATTATCTATTTGTTTTGCCAAGTGTAAAGAAAAAAATAAGCATTGTTAAGTTAAGAAATAATTCTCACGAGCTCCATAGTGAAACTGGGCGTTGGTCGATTCCTAAAACGCCATGAGATGAAAGAGTGTGTCACCTTTGTGACACTAAGAAGGTTGAAGATGAAAAACACTTTCTCTTAGATTGTCCAGCCTATACCCATATAAGATCTCATTTTCAAAATATTGATCACACTACCAACCTTCCTAACCTCTTAACTCAACAAAAGTATGGTGATCTTGGAAAGCTTCTCTTATTGATTTTCGAGCACAAAAACAAAATTCTAAAGAATCACAAGTAATCACTTACCCTCTTAAGGTGTGATAAACCAATTAGATCTTAGTGGATGCTAATCATCATCATCATCATCATCATCAAAAACAATTAATTTATTTAAGAGGCAATTGAATTTATAATACAAATAAAAATTTAAATTTTATTATAAAAATTATCACGATTTTTTTTATGAGGCAATTATACTTATAATAATAATATAATTTAAATTTTATTATTAAAATTATAATAAATTTATGTTTTATTGTAGACATTATTTTGAATTTAAATGTTATTATAAAGATTATAATGAACTGAATACCCATTTCATGACGTAGAAAATAGCTTATGGTAATATCATTTAACATTTTAATTTTTGTTATGAAATTATATCTTAATTTTTATAAAATACAAATATAATTAATATTTTATTAATGTTAAAAATAGAGTGAACAAATTTATGAAAGGAGCGAACAAAATTACAAATTGTGAACACTGAAAAACACAGATTGTCATCTGACAATCAAGACAAGACTCTCAAAATTGCATGCTGCAACAAAAAGCATTGGATGCAGCTGCAAGATTTATTTAAAATAAAAACATACGAGTACAAGGACATGTAAACAATTGGAAGATGAAATGAGGGGTCAAGCACCCGTAGACTCTCAAAATTGAACAAATACCTATAGGCTCTCGAAATTGAAATCTCTGCCAGGAAGCAACAGATATAGCTTCAGGGTTTGTTTCAAATACTCAAAATCTTCAATTAAAATTTAGGAGTGTTCAGACCTTCAAACAATTCGGAGATGGTACCTTGGAACAAATACACATAGTAGTCATCTACAAATACAGTAGAATTCCCCTGCCAGTGTACTTCAATAATATCTAAGGTAAGCCACATTCCTTGATGCAGCAAGGTATAACCAACGCAATAAGGCCTTTCATGACCAAATAAGGGAAAAAAAACTGTCAGAAGAATGTGATGGTAAGGAATTTGAACGCTGACAGTGGTCCATGGATCCGGAAGATCCCTCAAACAACTCTACAAGGTACTTCTCAAAGTCTTTAGATGTATATTTGATATAATTATCTGCATGTATTTAACTACCCCAGTGATTCACGTACCTTCCCTGAAAGGAACGGTAAGCAGGAAGTAATTTCTTAGTAATGGAGATCCGCAACTCTTCACGAAGCTCAGAATCAGGCATTGTCCAAGTTGTTTGAGTCCTGTAAACCTCTTCAAATGCAACATTGAATATCTTGAATCTCTCTTTAAGTTCTTTTGACGCGACACCAGAAACGTTCCCTTTAGAATACAATCCTGCATCATTGAGGAAATTTAATACCTTGTTCCAGGCAGCTCTCTGATAATTCATTGCAAGTTGCCTGACCTGACCGCAATGTTTCTTCACCTAATCATCACTCAGATGAGCTACGAGATTGGAGTTGTCCTTCACTTTATGAACAACATAATGGATATTGTTCATTAGAAATAGATGATTCAATGAATGGTCCTTTCTGATGAACAATATCCATTATATTGTTTAGAAAGTACAGGACAACTCCAATCTCAGAGCTCATCTAGGTGATGATTGGCTGAAGAAACATCGCGGTCAGGTCAGGAAGATTGCAATGAATTATCAGAGAGATGCATGAAACAAGGTATTAGATTGCCTCAAATATGCACAACTATATTCTAAAGGGAACGTTATAGGTACCGTGTCAAAAGAACATAAAGAGAGATTCAAGAAATCCAATGCTGCATTTGAAGAGGTTTACAAGACTCAAAAAAATTGGAAATTTCCTTATTGTGAGCTTCGCGAAGAGATGAAAATCTCCATTACTAAGAAACTGCTACCTTCTTACCGTTCCTTTCAGGGAAGCTACATGAATCACTGGGATAGTGAAATACATGTAGAGACGTACATCAAATATGCATTTGAAGACTTGGAGAAGTACCTTGTATAGTCATTTGAGGGATCTTCTGGATCCATAGACCACCCTCAGCATTCAAATTCCTTACCATGACATTCTCCTGAGAGTATTTTTTCCCTTATTTGGTCCCGAAAGGCCTTACCATGTTGGTTATCCCTTGTTGCATCAAGGAATGTCGCTTACCTTATAAATTATTGGAGTACAATGGCAGGGGCATTCTACAGTATTTTTTGATGACTGTTATGTGTATTTGTTCCAAGGTACCATATCCGAATTGTTTGAAGGTCTGAACACTCCTGAATTTTGATTGAAGATTTGAGGTATTTAAAACAAACCCTAAAGCTATATCTAATGCTTCCTGGCAGATATTTCAATTTTGAGAGCCTATAGGTATTTGTTCAATTTTGAGAGTCTATGTGTGCTTGATCCCTCATTTCATTTTCCAATTGTTTACAGGTCCTTGCAGTCCTGTGTTTTGATTAATTTAAATACTTCCTACAACTGCATCCAATGCTTCATGTTGCAGCATTCAATTTTGAGATTCTTGTCTTGATTATACAATGGAAATCTGGGTTTTTCAGTGTTCACAGTTTGTAATTTTGTTCGCTCCTTTCGAAAATTTGTTCGCTCCAGTTTTAAAGTGGCATAGTACATTCATGCATAGAAAGTAAAAAACAAAATTTAAAGGTAAATGAAATAAAGAATGTGTGTAACTATGTGGTATTTTATATACAAAACATATAACATACATCCATAAGAAGCTAAAAACAAATAGTATATATTAATATATTTTATCATCAAAATAAGTTTCCACTATACATTTTTTTATTGTAATATATACAATCATTTCTTTTTATATTGTTTTGTTTTCATAAATATGTTGATTCACTCATCCATTTCTAGATCTACTTCAGTTGTTGGGACCTCTCTTGGTCTTAATTCAATATACTTGCCATAATTTATACAATCAGTTATTTTTATTTTTTTTTTAGTGTTGAGAAATTTGTTGATTGGCTTATCCATTTATAGATCTACTTAAGTTGGTGGGACCTCTCTTGGTGTTGATTCAATATACATGCTATGATACAGTGTACTTATAGTCAGGTAATTTACACCGCATGTAGGCCATGTTGAGGGACCTCAACTAAATAACAAAAATGGTTAAATTAATATGTTTTATTATTAATTAGAGAAGAAATTCATTAATGCAAATATTACAATTCTCCTTAGACGCTTGAGTAGTAAAGGCCATTGGTTCAAATGTCATGTATCCCTACTCATTCCAATCATTCTCATCTACATTGTCTAACATGGAGACAAGAAAAATTATATGTACACCAACTGCAAGTAAATATTAATAATTTTATTAATCCATAGTTCTAATTTTATAACCATAATACTAGTCATCGCCAAGTTCGATCCAAGAAGATCTCAGTGGCCACCCACATTCTCTCACTAGCTCAAAACAATGTTTTTGGCAACTTACTATTTTTAGCATTTTTGTAGTTCCCAAACTTCTAGGGCCGGTTTGAGGGAATAAACGATGTTTTTTCATGATAGGTCACCTCAATGATAGTTTTAGGCTATGATTGATCCATCTAAATGATTCTCCTTGTCAATACCTTTCCAACGAGCTATTGTTTTCCCTAAATGGAGATCGTATGCAAAAGTTACAACCCCGGGAAGTTAATGTACTAACTTGCCCAACGCCGCCGACATGAATTTTGGCGCTTCATCTCTTAGGGTTAGGTTTTTTTATGTCTAGGGTTTTGGAATTGATATTTATTATAAAATAGCCTTTGGAACCTCACTGTACTCATATTATTTCGAATAAGCATAGTCGTCACATCTTTTCTCAGAGCTAAGTTGTCACCATTCTAGTAAGCTTGTTTTCAATTTGCACTTTACGGTTTTCAACATATTTCTTATTAAATAGAAGTCATGTTTTATGATATCTATGTTATTATTGACTGTATCTCTGTGTTAACAGTATAAATATGTGGTTTCATTTTGTTCCGCTCATAAATATGGAGGAGTAGTATTAGAGTGGTCTTCTCCTTGTCTTTTTTTTAATGCATGTCCCTGACGCGGTCATGGTATAGAGAATTGGGTCTCGAGCTTGTTTCCCTTGAGGAGACCTACTCTTGCATGCCCAAGAAATAGTCCATGGAGGGAGAAAATAAATATGATGCGGCATGAGATCCTTTCAAAATGTTGCTCTAGGACTCCCTTGAGAGGACAAAGAAACGATATGATGGGAAACTTCTAACAAATCCTTCGATGACTGTTGACACGTGATGCATCCACATCAAGTGGAACCGCCACCCCCTTCAATGTACATATCAACTTTGATATTCGAATATTTGAAGTTCAAATAGATGCATATGATGTAGATAAATGGTTAAACCTTCTAGAAGGGTATTTTCCTGTCCATAAGTTTTCCAATAGATAAAATATTAAATTTACGCTCCTCAAGGTTGTCCTCCATGTCAAATATTCACGGGAGACTTTATGTGAGAAAAAGGAAAGAGAGGGATCCACATTATTTATAGTTTCACCTACTTGGGATTCCCTTAGGGATGTTATTAAGGAACAATACTACCCTGTTGGAAGTTATGATGAATTGTATGTACAAGATGGACCACACTGCGACAAGAAAGAGACCAAACAGTGCCATATTTCACCAATTCCTTCCATACTCTTTGCACCAACATGGGTATCAAATATTTTGAGTGGCATATGGTGCTCAAGTACCATGGAGGTATGCATATATACATCCAAAAAAAATGGATTTTTTGGACATGTCTTACTTGGGCATGGCCTATCGATATTTCGTCAAAATCTAGCAAAAGATTAAACAAAAGACGCAACAGTTTGGGTCTAGGAACCCCTCACAGCAGAATCAGGGAAAGTTCGTCCCTAACCCACAGAACAAAGTAAACATAAAATATGAAAAACCTCATGAAAACCATTCCAAGCCGCAAGCAAAGAAGGACAATGGGAAGACAAAGAAAGATACCTAGAAGTGGTGTGACTTCAATAAGATCTCTTGGCATAGAACTATTTATTGTCACTCAAAGAAGTCATTGGTTGCTAGAGTAAAATCCTTTGAATCGTATGTGGGTTTTGACTCTGATTTAAAACTATAAAAGGGGAGACAGATCATTGACATGGAACCCAATGTCATTGTTGTTACCACCAACTTCCATCCTAGTGAAATTGGTGAGCCAAAGGAAGGTGAGCCCCTCTTTTATTCAGAGATGTGGGTGAAAGGCGCTCTGTTGTACTTCATCATTGATAGTGGTATCCATAAGAACATCATCTCAGCATAGGTTGTCAAGCGTCTATCCATGCCAACACCATTGCACCCACATCCCTACACCATTGGATGGCTCCATCAAGGAAGCGATCTTCATGTCATCCAACAATGTCACATGTCATACAAAATCAAGCCATTCAAAGATGATATGTTGTGTGATGTTTATCGCCTTTAAGTTTGTGATGTTATTTTAGGCCAACCTTATTTATGCAAACGCCATGTTGTAGATGTTGGATCATGTTGTCATTGATGCCAATGGTTTGATTGATTGATTTCATTGATTGATGTCAAGTTATTGATTGATGTCAAAGGATTGAATGATTGATGATTGATGTAATATAATATGTATTTTCCTTGATGAGAATGCATAGATGAAGATGGAGCAATGAGTTTTCATTGATATGATGAAGATGGATCAATGAGTTGTCATTGATACATGATTAAGATGGATCGATGTGGTTTCATTGGTATATGATGCATTGTTGGAAAAATGTATAGATGACTCATTGTTGTCTTATCATGATTGATAAGATGCACAAATGGATGAACTCCAAAGTGGTCCTCTTATGGTGAAATCCCTCATGAGGATATGCTTTGTGGATTGAGTTATCCTAGAAGAATGGTTGGAGGACCCATGCTCTCATTATTGTCTTATCATGACTGATAAGGTGCACAAATGGATGAAATCCAAAGTGGTCTCCTTATGGTGAAATCCCTCACGGGAAGATGCTTTGTAGATTGATTTATCCTAGAAGAATGGTTGGAGGATCCTTGATCTCATTATTTTCTTATCATGATTGATAAGGTGCACAAATGGATGAACTCCAATGTGGTCCTCTTATGGTGAAATCCCTCACGGGAAGACACTTTATGGAGTAAGAGAACCCATGCTTAATTGTGGAATAATGAGATGAAGGACAATGAATTTGTCGGGGAAACTATCCTAGATGGATAGTTCTTGTCATGTAATTTCCGATGGTATTTGTAACTTAACATAACTCCTCATGGTTAGAGAGTTATGGCCATGAGAAGTTGGAGACCTGAGGTTTGGGTAATGGACCCAAGTTTGTTTGATGGGTAACGGTATGAATTATGATATATTTTTAGATAATACTATTCTATATGGATAGTACATGTCATCCATTTCTATTGGTATGTGGAACGTCACATAACTCCTGACGGTTTGAGAGTTATGGTCTTATGAAGTTGGAGGACCCTCACATGTCATCTAGAAGCCCCAAAAGGTCAAAGTAGTCAAAGTGGTTTAAGGGATTTTAAAAGGTAAATAATAAACTAAAGTGATGATTGCAATATAATTCAAAGTGAATACAAAATAAATTATTTAAATAATAAATTTAATGGAGAAATTAGAATTGGGTTAACCCTAAAATAAGGAAAGTGGGGCCAAGTGACCTAGAAGATGTTTTTAAGGAAGCTACTTGGAGAGTATAAATAAGAGGCAAGGCTCTCTCATTTTAATCACACTTGAGCATATTGAATATCTATATGTGTCTGAGGTAACCAAGGATATCTAAGCTGAAATTTGGAGGAAAGGTGAAGAAAATAAGGCGGAAATGCAAGGAAGGATAAATTATTTTGATGGTGTTTTCTAGGGTATGTTATTTACAGGTCATCTCACAATTTTCGCTATAACGTGTATTTTATAATGATTCAGACTAGGAAATTACTATTCCATTGAGAAAACATATCCAAATATCCGTGGTAAAAAATTCACCTTGTGGGTCGTTGTATTTTGGGATTTATACTCCATGGAAAATAGGGTTTGTGGCTAGTCCCGAAACTGGTCCAAAACAAGTGTTTCGGGTAAAAATGTCATAACGTCTTCCTAATAGATCCAAATTAAGTGAGACCAAATGTGTTGGTTAAGGTAGACTCTTTAGTATGTTGTGTAATAGTTTCAAATCTATTCAATGAATATTTGGTGCGGTCCACACTCTACAAGATTGACCTATAGAATAAGCCAAAATTCAACAAGGTATGCCATTTTTTCTATAACGCCTTTTCTAAGAGGTTCCAAGTAATTATTCCTGGAGGAATTGCATAAAACACACTGAAGAACACTATGTATCAGTTTCAAATCATTATTCATTATAGGTACAAAGTTATGATTATTTCAAGTTGGGGTTGTTGACTAGTCCAAAACTAGTCATGGTTGAGACAAGAAGTTGATGAGTTGGCACATACATGAGGTGTATAGTTGATGATGTTGGTACATATTGATGATTAATTGTTGATGATTATTTGACACATGATTGGTATATACTTGGTACATATTTTGATGCACTTTTGTATGGTACAGGTTGAATACATGTTGTTTGGCACAGGTTGGTGCATGGTTGATGCAGTTGTTTATGTTGAAAGATTGATATCTATTGAGGATTGTTGCCTCATCTCAGTTGGTGACAAGAATGTAAGATGAGTCTTGCATATATATATGGTTCTCTTGTAGAGTTGTAATATATTCAATTGTTGCTGAAAATCCCCCGGATTGAAGTCCATAATTAAAAGAAAAATTGTACATACATCTTGTGTTCTTTGTGTTCATTGTGGAGATGATTTGTTGATGATATGTTGTTGATATATGTTGCTTATATGTATTCACATCTAACTTATTATAAATGACAACAATGAGTAATGAGAAAATGTTGGATGTTAACTAAGGATTTTTTTGTAACAGGGAAGTTTTGGGAAAAAATCCCCACACTCATTCACGCCCCCTCTAAGTGTGGTAGGTGTGTCCAACAATTGGTATTAGAGAAGGCCTTCACTACAGGCCTTAACAAGATTGAAGGAGATCCATAGACACACAAATGGATGATGAATTACCAATCCTTGATGAGGAAAACTATTCTACTTGGAGAATAGAGATGTAAGTGTATTTCAAGACAATGGGAGCAACTATTTGGAAGGCAACCATTAGTGGATATGTTCCATTGAATAACAAGTCAAAGTTTGCAGCTCAAAGGAAAGGAAATATGAATGATGCATTGGCTCTCAAGAACATTCTTAGTGCAATCTCAAGCCCTATCAAAGAGAGAATGGGACAATGCACTTCCGCCAAGGATCTATGGCTAAAGCTAGAGGAGACATATCAAAGAAAGAAGGAGAAGGAAGAAATTGAAGACAACTCCATCAAGATCATCAAACGTAAAGAATCATAAAAAAAATATCGATTGTATTATTTCTAAATGTGATTTTGAAAACATTTCAAGTGAAGATGAAGAATCAAGTAATGATAGGACAAAGGAAGATCTTGAAGACATTTCAAATGAAGACAAAAAATCATGTGATGGTGTTGGCAAGAAGGAATATATTGAAGGTAAAGAATCTCCCAAGACTCTTGATTGCAATGATTAAAAGTGTGATGATGTTGAATTTTTCTCAACTGAAGAAGATGATCTAGAAATAGTTTGTGTAAAGTTTGATGATATTTATCCCATGGAAAGAATAGAAGAAAATATATTAGAACTTCAAAAGGAAATTGAAGAGGGTTTATACATGTATAGGAGTGATCATTTTTATACACACTATAACTATCTTTTGGATAACACTAAGAATTTTCTTAGGAGGATTCAAAGGTACATATTGAAGTTAAAGGGAATGATCAAAGAACAAGAAGAGAGTTCTCAACTAGAAGAAAAGGAAGAAGAAATCACAAGACTAAAGAATGAAAAATAAAATGTGAACGTAGATGATGAGATTAGAAAAAATTTTGAAACTATTTTCCATCTCAAGACCCAAATTGAAGAAGCCAAAAGAATAGAGGAACTATTGAAGAATCAAATAAATGAAAAGGAAGAGTCACGTTGTAAGCTAGAAGCTGAAATTGTTGACTTTAGAAAGAAGGTAGAAAAGTCAAACAAATTCTTGAATATCTCACTAATATTGGATGATATCTTAAAAGGTCAAAGATCACGATATGGTAAATCAGGTCTTGGATACAAAGGAGAAGATACACATGCTGAAGCAAGCACCTCAAAGAAGCATGAGGTAAACCCATCAAATAAGGAAGACAATGTTGCAAAGAAACCATCTGCATAAGGCAAAGAAAATTTCAAAAGTACAAAGCGAGGAAGACATCAAGAAGCCATTCTTGGGACGCCAAAGAAAAGGTATGAAAGTATTTTTCATGGGAATTGTTATTCATGTAATCGATGTGGTCACAAAGCTTTTGAATGTAAATATTATGAAAGGAAAAATAATGGAAGTTTGTATAACACCTTGAGGTGTTGGAGATGTGATCAAGTAGGACACATTGTTGCTCACTGTAACACTATGAGATGCTATAGTTGTAGTGGATTTGGCCACAACACAAGAAGAAAGTCCATGATGAGGACTTCACATAGCATGGCTAGAAGAAGGAATGAAGTAAGAAAGGGAGACATCTTTAAAAAGATGGATGCTCAGAGCTCAAGTCCTGAGGAGAAGGGTCATCTATGGAAGTGGGTGAAGAAGATAGAGCAGCTAGATCAGAATGAAAGACTAAAGGGAAGTACAAAAGTGTCATCTACTGAAGCACACATGGGTGACAGTGGTGACAGACGCGTGCATATGTGGGCTGACCTTGAATAGGTCACATACACATGCGCTCTATTGTACATCAAACCATGTATATGTGGTAAAGGCTTGGGAAAGAGTCAATGCACATGGGTTACAGTTTGATGTGATGGTATAACTCTGTATTGCAGGGTCTGACATTGTTTATTGCAGGTTCTAACACTATTTGCTGCAGGTTTTCATGGTGAGATCAGACAATGGTATAATAAAAATAAATATTGGGTTCATGGCACTAACCCAAGAGAATGGATTGATGTTGATCTACTGGGATTAATCATTTTGTGATGTTAATGGTGGTGTACATGGATGGTATATATTATGATGTATTATTGGAAACATATGTTGATATCATGGTGCATGCATTTTGCATATGGATTGGGCTACATGTTGAGACACATGGTTGGTGAGTTAATGAGGCGATCATGTTGTACATCATGGTTTAATATATGTGTGATGCATGATTGGTACATTTCTAGTAAATCAGTAGAGGCTCTTACTGGTAGAGGATGATTGGCACATGTTTTATGGAGGACTTGACATACATGTATGGGACTCATCATTTTGTGGTATTGGTGCATAGTAGTACACTCATATATGGTATTAGTTGATTTTCACAACATTGGTATTTGTTTGATACATGATTGTGGCGCTTGGTTCATGATGGAGACATATCATGAGTGATATGATGCACATGATTGGCATAATTGGTAGATGCACATGTTGGCACATTGGTAGATGCACATGTTGGCATATGGTGGATACATTTCATGAAATATATCTTTTGGCACATTGTTGATGTAGATGGTTTATGTACACGGGTGTTGTGCATGGTGGGAACATTTTGGTACATGATGTAATTAGTGGGTATATTGTTCATGATTATCTATTTCRTTGATAACATATCTTTTGTTTCATGATGTATGGTAGGGCACAAGTTTGATGCATGAACAGTTCCAAGGATCGTCATATGGTAGCATATTGTTCATCTTGTAGAGAATATAGGGGGAGATGTTATCAGACTAATCGGTGAGGACACTAACAGATCTCCCTAKATCCATCTGGATCTAGAAAAAAATAGGACAGGACATGACTCTTTCCCTAATTTTTGACTATTGAATTAGCTAGTAGGAAGGAATAAGTAACATACCTTTATATCGATTCCTAGGGCCTCTGTTGCTCCCACTTCACTCCAGTGCTCTCATGAGGTCAAGACCAAGACAACAAAATCCAACCAAAGTGAAGATAGAACAATATATTCAACTATCAACTTATGTGTATGCTCAAGGAATTACACAATAAAGTGAGAATAGCTTTATGGGAAAGGGGCATGCCACTGTATCATATTAATTGAAAGTAGAACATTACAACCTAATCGCCTTGATGTCGCAAGTTCCCTTTCAGTGGATTTTGGCTCCAACACACACACTTGATCAATCCTTGTATGAAGAAGAACAAATCCTCTTGATAGACTTGCTAGAGTCTCCAAGCTCCTGTTCAAGCTAACTCCTTCACACAATTCTTTCACCAATTCTCCAATGAACCTTGGTTAACCTTTTCCATGAGAATTCCATCAATATATAGGGAAGAATGAGATAGTCATTTGGATAAGAATGATCCCACAATATTAGGGAATCTAGTACAAGGATAACCATTCGAATGCCAACCCATTCTTCTAGAAGATTCCCTTCTAGAACCATCAAGAATTCATCTTTTTCCATGCTTTAGGATGAGTTTGCACCCTAGGTATTAAGCAAATTACAAGAAGTTTGCACCTTGGCTTAAGGAAACCTATGAGAATGGGTCATTCTCACACCCTGGTATACTAGCAACCTGCGAACCTTCTTCAAAAGTGAGTTTTCTGGGAAGAGATGAAAGTAACTTTTCTCAGAAGAAAGTTCTTATGAAGAGCCTGAGTACACCATCATTAAGACACCATCATGATGAACAAAATCATGGGTAACAGAATGCCCTCCAAAGCATGAGGCTGGAATCAGTGACATCTGAAAGACTTTATAAGCTGCATGTGTGTGTTGGAAACTAGGAGCACACCTAATTGAAAACCTGCGAACAACCAAGCATCTACAGAATATCATATATATCAATTATAAGGTAGGCATTCCCATACTCAGATCACAGATTGATTACATTGTAGACATAGGTCATGGCCACCAATCATACATTGTGGATCCATGCCATCAAAATATAGCATAGCCACAAGGAATACACTATGGATCTATGCGAGAAATTTCAAATTAAGACGACATAGCCACGAGACATACATAGTGGATCTATGTGTCGCAAATTATACATACTCCATCTCAACCTGGACAAAGAGATGATATCTAGGGTCTTCAATCTTGTCGCCCAAAGTATGAATCTAATCATGTGATTACATGTTTTGAAGTCGAATATGGTAGAAACCACTTGATTATCGGTCATTGATGAAATCATTAACAAGTGCGAGGGAAATCACCATTGATGTCAATGACTCCCAAGGTACTCTAGTACAATCCATCGAGTGTGAATGAATGAGTTGAAGTCAAACATTCAACGGAATCTTTCGATCAGCGATCAATGATGTAAACCCACTGTCAAAATCGAGGAAACTTGCCATTGAGGCATGCAAGCTCCAAGGTACCAAAGAATTTCTAAGTCTTGATTCCGGATAATGAGCTGAAGTCGATGGAACAAAACTCATCACAGGAGGGCCTTGATGTATCCCACATCAATGACATGAAATGAGTAACAGATTTTGAAGGTGAAATAGAGTATGATGTAAATTGAACTGGACATAAGGAAGGCTGACACAGAGATAATGGACAACTACAGATGGCTGACTCAATAGAGGTTTCAGATGGACTTCTCTTGAACATATGAATGACACAACCAATGATTTGGCAGCATTGACTCAAAGACGACACAGGGAATGACCTTGTAACAAATTGAATGAGAGACAAATGAATTTCCCAAACCGATTGAAATATAATGAATAGGGGGTGTCATGTTCAAGAGTGACACTTACTACCAATCAATACGAAGATTAAAACATATTCCTTTCCCAAATTTTCCCCCACCATTTCTGGCGAGTACCTCTTAATTTTTACGCAAGCTTGAGGAGGATAACATATACTTGTTGATATAAGCTTATCCTTTGGATAAGTCCTTCGGAGTATGTTTAACGAACCCTAAGAAGGAGTGGTTCGGTCCCATTATGGGTCTGTCAATGTTTGTTTAACGAGTCCAAAGATAGAAAACTTGAAGGTTTTTCATGATTATAGAGTTTGGAAAAACACTTAAAAGAGAACTCTCTCAGTTCCTTTTTCGTAAAATAGTCCGATGAAACTGAAAAAGAGATAAATTGTTGCTCACCAGACACTTTCTTCAGATACTTTATCAAGCGTGAAAATAACAAGGTCACTCGGCTATCTTTTCATGTTTAGAGAGTTTGAAAAGAGCTTAAAGAGAACTCCAGGGGTGTTCCTTTTTCGTATAACCTTGTTGAGCCCGAAAAGGTGATAAAAGTATGCTCGATCACGTTCTCATGTGTTTTTGAGCGCGAGAACAAACAAAGACCACGCTCGAGGTTTTATACAAAAACCATAAAAACAATGAAAACATGGACAAAAAAAGAAAAGTTATGTCCACATCCCTGTATATGAACATCGAATTCATTACGCCTGCAACAATTACACTCGAAAGGACATTAGGGATTTAGGGTTTAATAGATAAATAATCATAAAAAAACAAATAACATGGTAAAAGTAAATTTAAAGGAGTAAAACTCCATTTACCATATCATTTTCACTTTTCCACTATTTGAGCTCAAAAACCCCTCTTTTACCCTAGAAGTTTGGCATTAGATTGCAGGAGTTACGAGCGTCCATTTAGCGAGCCGTCAGCGATAGTGAGGTAGGCTCTTTGTCTTCTACTCTTTCATGGTTTAATTTTTCATTTTCATTGGTTAAAATTTATTTTTTGAGTTGATTTTATGAGCCCTACTTGCACTCAGTCATTCTCGCAGGTGGCTTACACGAGACCTATGAGAATGGGTGATTCTCGCAGGTGAGCCCACAACAGCCTACGAGGTTCTCGCACTATGCCCAAAGGGCACCTGCGAGAACCACAAAGCACAAAAGTTTTTTAAGAATTTACTCAATAAAAAAGAACCAATTCATGAATAGAGTTGCTAATCCTCTTTTTATGCTTCTTATGCAGGTAATTGGCCATCAAAATGGTTCTTGAATGGCGTGAAAGGGAGCACAAAGAAGAAAATTCTATTGCTAGAAATCATCCACCCACTATTGCTGCTTTAAGAAACTATGGCCTTCTAAAGTACTTTCGTATCCCGGGCATGAGGGCCCAAGTCGGGTTATTAGAGTACCTTGTGCATATGTGGGATCCCCATCAGATGGTATCTCATGTGGGGGTCCACACATTGTCCTTAGATATTGAGGACATTTACTTTTAGACTGGACTGTCATGGAGGGGGTACCACGTGAGCCTGACTGGTAGCAGAGGTGGTGGGCTTCCCATGAGTGATTACTACCACATACACTGTGTTCCCGAGGCAGAGAGGAAGAAAGGAAAAGTAGTTATTTGGGGGGTACAGGATTTGACCCTCCGTACTATATTGTTCACCATAGCTCGGATGGTGGGTAGCTCCACTCCTCACATGGTGCTACAGAGTTACTTCTAGTATACCATAGAGTGTACTGAACCTCGAGTTTTCAACTGGGCATATGAAGTGCTTCGTAGTATGAAAAAGTAGTTGACCAAATGCAGATGAGGTTACCTGAAGCAATTCGGATACGGATGTTTGTTAGTTTCCTTCTTCCTTGAGAGGGTTCCATTAATGAGACTACAGGTTCAGTGGAATTTACCAACTCCTAGGGATCCAAGAATGTTGAGATGGTGTCGGCTCATGGCCCAGCACGTAGCTGGACCAATCATCAAGTATGATGATACCTTTTTCGATTGGATGCAACCAGAGATGTTGATGGTTGACGATTATGCTTATGTTGGGTTGGATTTTTTAGGAGATCCAGACTTAGTACTGCTAGAAGATGATCAGTGGGGGGAACTTGGTAAGAAGTACACACATTTTTTCCTTTTAAATGTTTTTGTGAATTTTTATCATATGTAAATGTTTTTTTTAATATGTCCATTCAAAGACTAAATAAAAAATTCATTTTTGATGACACAAATGTTGAACCTTAGCGACCTCCTGGTACTCCTCCCATTCAGCGGTGAGGAGAGGTAGCGCTAGTGCCACAATATGCTGAGGATTATCAAGTAGTGGAAAAAAACCTAGAGGGGTTGATCGCAAGTATTCCAGACATGCCTCTTGTAGAGGTTCCACGACGCAATCAACGTCATACAGTAGGAGTGTCAGAGTCCATGAGTCGACTGCTTCGTAGATTTGCCCAGGAAGTCGTGTGTTACCATGAACATCATCCATGACGTCACTTTGTAGAAGCTATGAGCTTCAAATTTTGACATTTTGGTCTTCGGACAAAACTTTTTTTTGTAAAAAAAAAAAACTCTTTTGATCATTATACATACAGACGTCTTCTATCGGTTTATCATCTATTGTGTGAAAATTGATGTGATTGATTTATAAATGATCCAAATCTCTATCTAATACATAGTTATCCAATGCATATGTTAATGTATTTAGACATCTAGGAATATGTTGATATGCAATGTAATCAAAATAACATTTCAAGAGGCGAATTCGCAAATACACCCGCAACAAAGTAGGACTTAGAATAGTATAGACATTACTTAATTGTAGTAATACAAGCTATGAATCGAGTTGCACAACCAAATGATGGATTCCGAGCGAGATAGCATCAACCAATAATTCAATAACAACGTTATACTCTACAATGTTGTTGGTCGCACGGCCAAGACACACACCTCGTAAGGAGACAAGTTTGTTTGTAGGGGCGTAAATTGCCCATGCAACGGAAGCAAGGTTCTGAGTACTATGGCTAGCGCCATCAACGAAGATGATATAGGATAGAGAAAACTCTGACATCTGGAAATCAAACACAATGTCATATAAGGGAAGAGACCAGATAACTACAAAAGCAAGCTATAGTACCACACAAGAAGTATGATACAATAAAAATACAAGTAGTCGTGTACAAATGATTTTATGCATCGTAATTCTTCAAGTACAGCCCATTCCTGGGTTCACTCAAAGGGATACCATCGTAATCTACCAACTCATAAGCTCCTTTTTCCAAAACTCGTCGAACGATATAAGGACCTCGCCACATGGCTTCAAATTTTCTAGCCCCTAGCATATCTCGATCTTGATCATAGAGGAGAACGAGATCTCCTTCCGAGAAAACGCGGGGCTTGACATGTTTGTCGTATTAGGCCTTGACACACTTTTTCTGAGCTTCTATGACTAGGGTGGCATCGCGTCGAATTTCGTCTAATCGCATAAGATACAATAGACGTTCTTCCTCAGCAGAAGTGTTGGGTAGGAGTTCAACAGCCAGTTTTAAAAAGGATATCTCTCATTCAATCAGGAGAATGGATTCCACACTATAGACTAACCAGAAAGGTATAAACCCAATAGCGGACTTGACGAATGTCTGGTAAGCCCACAATGCCAGAAACAACATTGTGTGCCAACTTGTTTTATGAATCCCTATCATTCTTCAGAGCATATTTATAAGAACTTTGTTAATTTCTTTGACCTGCCTATTGGCTTGTGGGTAATAGGGCATTGAGTTATCATGGTGAAGACCCAACTTTTTCGTAAGTTCAGACATCATGAAGTTTCTAAAGTGGCTACCGTGATCAGTGATGATAGCCTGGGGAACACCAAAATGAGCTATGACCTGATTAAAAATGAATAATGTTGTGGTATTTTTAGTGTTGTCAAATGTCGGCATCACCCTGGCCAATTTCATAAAGTAATCAATGGCTACAATGATGTAACCATGCCCCCCGGCTGAGTGAGGGTGACATGTCATGAAATGGATGCCCCATTTCGTAAAGGGACCAATGGAGACCACAGGGTGAAGAGGAGTGGGATGTGACTGTATCTTGTTATTATAGGTCTGGCAGGCATGGCATTTTTTATCGATGATTATGAAATCGTTAAATAAAGAAGGCCAAATATACCCTGCTCGTAAGATCTTCTAGGTAGTGGCATACCCATACATATGACCACCACATCCTCCAAAATGGCAGTCATTCAGAGATTTCTTAGCTTCGTCGAACATTAGACAACGTCGAAAAACAGAGTCAATCCCCCGAGGGTAATGTATTGATGGGCTTGATAGTGTATACGATGTCGCTCAATACTAGACAAAGTTGGCCGAAAAGTCTGTGTTTGGAGATATATAATGATATGACCATACCAAAGATCATCAATGTTAATAAGGAAAAGAGATTCATTGGGTAATGAATCAGCTGCTACTGTTTCCATTTCAAAATGGGGAAAATCACATATCAACTCAGCAAACACTAAGGACTTCTTAGACTTGGTGCGTTCGAATTCCAAGTCAAACTCCTGGAGAATAACAATTCATTTGGAGAATTTTCCCCCTAGCAATTGACGTGTAAGAATGTGGTGCATAGGGTTGCAGTGAGAAATCAATGTAGTCTTGGATGAGAGGATATAGTGCCGGGAGGGTTGGACAACTTGGACGGCAGCCAAGGCCAGTTTTCTGACACGCAAATACTTGATTTTAGTAGGCGTTAGACTTTGACTCAAGTAGAAAATAACATGTTCGTCATTAGCATCATCCTCTTGGACGAGAACAATACCAATGGTGTAATCTGAGGCAGCAAGGTAGAGGAAATAATCGCGACTGTAATCAAGGGGAAAGAGAAGTGGAGCACATGTTAGGGTCAATTTCAAAGCTTCAAAAGCATTGTTGGTGATGGTATCCTAGACGAACTCTGAATCCCTTTTTAATATCTGCGTAAATCCATGAGTTATCTCGGCATAATTTGGGATAAAATGATGAAGAAAGTTTGCTTTTCCCTGAAAATTTTGTAACCGACGAAGATTAGAAGGAGGAGGGAGATTAAGGATCGCCTCAACCTTTAAAGGATCCACCCAGATCCCCTGACGCGAAACGATAAAACCTAGAAGACAGTCGGATTCCATGCAAAAAATGCACTTATGAGGATTGAAACGTATATGGTTGAACCGACAACAAACAAAAATGGCTCGGAGGTGGGTTGGGTGATCGACGTGGCGCATTGAATGAGTGGGTAAATTGTCCAAATATGCTTGAACAATGTGCTTGATATCATGGAAAGCATAAGACATAGCGCATTGAAAAGTAGCGCCAGCATTCTTGAGACCGAAAGGAAGTTTCCGATAGGCAAAAGTACCCCAAGGACAAATAAGAGTAGTCTTATGTTGATCCTCGGGAACAATGTTGATTTGATTATACCCGGAGAAACCATCCATGAGAGAGAAGATTTCACTTCCCGCACAATCGTCGACAATTTGATCAACGAAGGGGGTAGGAAAGTTGTCTTTGAGAAAATCTTTGTTGATATCCCTATAATCAACGCATACATGAATGGTGCCTTGTTTCTTGTCAATCAGGACAAGATTGGAAACCTAGTCTGTGAGAGCAAATAGATAAATAAAGTTGGCTTTCAGAAGTTTCTCGACTTCGAGCTTGATAGCAGTTGCTTTACATGGGTGAATTAGACAAAGGAATTTCCAGACGGGTTTAGCATTGGGGTATGTATTTATCTCATGTATCACAATCTTAGGGTCAATACCCGACATTTATTCGTAACTCCAGGCGAAGATGTCATGAAACTCTTTAAAAAGGGATGTGCAGGTGATGACTTCGTTAGAAGAACATGAAGCTCCAATATGGACATTTTTGACAATCCCAGGTTTGATGGATATGTCACGGGGAATAGTGGGCAAGATATTGCTTAAGTTCCCTTCGGAAAACACATCGTGTGTAGACTCGAGAACGGTGGAGATGACGACAATGATCAATGGGGTTGAAATCCGTTGGTAGTTCTCAATGGTATGTTGCTCGAAAAAGAGGATGGAACGATTATGTTCATCATCCCAAGGGGTGTCCTCCATGACAAACATGATCATCTCGTCAGTGGGAAAAATAACACGAAAAGGATCGGGAGACAACTCACCAAGAGAGGGGGTAGAAGGTGTTGTTGATTGATTGGCCTGATAGGTCGATTTAACTGGACTTAACGGCATTGCTTTGTCATAACGAAGATGATCTCCAGGTTCAGGTACTATCCAAGGGTCGTGAGACGCAGTAAGTTCGTGAGACAAGGTAGATATCATGTTGATGGAAGCAACAAATGAGCGTGGAAAATTGGGCGGTGGAATGGGGAAAGTACCCATTAACGAAGAGTCCTTGAGAAGGCCTACTCCAACGTTCTCATAACTTGGTGGGGTTTTGGCGATGAATAGTACGTTGCCAGTATGAGTATCAGAATTAATGAAGGCCAGTTAGTGGAGTCACCAATTTTTTTATTGGACTAATCGGTAGGTGCAGACACTAACAGATCTCCCTAGATCCACCTGGATCTAGAACAAAACATGACAGGACATGACTCTTTTCCTAAGTTTTGACTATTGAATTAGCTAGTAGGAAGGAACAAGTAACATACCTTTATATCGCTTCCTAGGGTCTTTGTTGCTCCTTCTTCGCTCCGATGCTCTCGTGAGGTCAAGACCAAGACATCACAAACCAACCAAAGTGAAGATGGCACAATATATTCAACTGTCAACTTATGTGTATGATCAAGGAATTACACAATAAACTGAGAATAGCTTTATGGGAAAGGGACATGCCACTATATCATATTAATTGAAAGTATAACATTACAACCTAATCGTCTTGATGTTGCAAGCTCCCTTTCAGTGTCTCTTGGCTCCAAAACACACACTTGCTCAATCCTTGTATGATGAAGATAAAATCCTCTTGATAGACTTGCTAGAGTCTCCAAGCTCCTGTTCAAGCTAAGTCCTTCACACAATTCTTTCACCAATTCTCCAATGAATCTTGCTTAACCTTTTCCATGAGAATTCCCTCAATATATAGGAGAAAATGATATAGTTACTTGGATAAGAATGATCCCACAATATTAGGGAATCCAGTACAAGGATAACCATTTGAAAGCCAACCCATTCTTCTAGAATATTCCCTTCTAGAACCATCGAGAATTCATCTTTTTCCATTCTTTAGGATGAGTTCGCACCCTAGCTATTCAACACAGTGTGAGAATTTTGCACTCTGGCTTAACGCAGCCTGCAAGAATTGGTCATTCTCACACCCTGGTATACTAGCAACCTGCGAACCTTCTTCAAAAGTGAGTTTTCTAGGAAGAGATGAAAGTAACTTTTCTCAAAATAAATTTCTTATGAATAGCCTGAGTACACCATCATTAATACACCATAATGATGACCAAAATCATGGGTAAAAGGAGACATACACTTAGGGGGAGTCGTTCTTCTTCCCATGATTCTAGAAGAAGATATTTATCAGATGCATACCTAGAAAAGAACCTTATACTTGAAGAAAGAGAACATGAGCATAATTTTAGGGGGAGCAATGGTCACAGGGGGAGTATGTTCGATGTATCTTCAACATTACATCAGAGTGATATCACTTGTTCAAAAGGGGAGATATTATTCAGAGGAAGATCAAATTCCTTCAGATAGGGGGAGTAGCCCCAAGGAGAGTTCAAGCAAGGGGAGCAGCCCCAAGATGACAATGGCCCTTTTCCATTGATGTCAAAGGGGGAGAGTTAACCACATTGATGTGATTGATGTTTATTGATGGGGAGAGATAGTCACATTGACTATTGATGTAGAGCATGCTTTATATACATGTTGACATCAATAATTGGTAATTGGTGTTGACATAAATGTTGGTATTTCCATCAATGCCAAAGGGGGAGATTGTTGGATCATGTTGTCATTGATGCCAATGGTTTGATTAATTGATTTGATTGATTGATGTCAAGTTATTGATTGATGTCAAAGGATTAATTGATTTATGATTGATGTAATATAATATGTATTGTCCTTGATGAGAATGCATAGATGAATATGGATCAATGAGTTGTCATTGATATGATGAAGATGGATCAATGAGTTTTCATTGATACATGATGAACATGGATAGATGTGGTTTCATTGATATATGTTGCATTGTTGGAAAAATGTATAGATGACTCATTATTGTCTTATCATGAATTATTAGATGCAAAAATGGATGAACTCCAAAGTGGTCCCCTTATGGTGAAAGCCCTCACGAGAAGACACTTTGCATATTGATCTATCCTAGAAGAATGGTTGGAGGACCCATGCTCTCATTATTGTCTTATCATGATTGATAAGGTGTACAAATGGATGAAATCCAAAGTGGTCCCCTTATGGTGAAAGCACTCACGGGATGATGCTTTGTAATTTGAGTTATCCTAGAAGAATGGTTTGAGGAGCCTTGATATCATTATTTTATTATCATGATTGATAAGGTGCACAAATGGATGAACTCCAAAGTGGTCCCCTTATGGTGAAAGCCCTCACGGGAAGACGCTTTACGGAGTAAGAGAATCCATTCTTAATTGTGGAATAATGAGATGAAGGATAGTGAAATTATCAGGGAAACTATCCTATACGGATAGTGTTTGTCATGCCATTTCCAGTGGTATGTGGAACGTAACATAACTCCTCACGGTTAGAGAGTTATGGCCATGACAAGTTGGATACCCCGGGTTTGGGTAATCGACACAAGTTTGTTTGATGGATAATGGTATGAGTTATGATATATTTTTAGATAATACTATTCTATATGGATATTACATGTCATTCCATTTCTGGTGGTATGTGGAACATCAGATAACTCTTCACGGTTTGAGAGTTCTGGCCTTACGAAGATGGAGGACCCTCACATGTCATCTAGAAGCCCCAAAAGATCAAACTAGTCAAAGTGGTTTAAGGGATATTGAATGGTAAATAATAAAGTGAAGTGATGAGTGTACTATAATTCAAAGAGAATACAAAATAAATTGTTTAAATAATAAATTTAATGAATAAATTAGAAATGGGTTAACCCTAAAATAAGGAAAGTGGGGTCAAGTAACCTAGAAGATGTTTTTAAGGAAGCTACTTGGAGAGTATAAATAAGAGGCAAGAATCTCTCATTTTAATCACACTTGATAATATTGAATATCAATATGTGTCTAAGGTAACCAAGGATATCTAAGCCAAAATTCTGAGGAAAGGTGAAGAAAATAAGGCCGAAATGCAAGGAAGGATAAATTCTTTTGATGGTGCTTTCTAAGTTATGTTATCTACAGGTCATCTCACCATTTTCGCTATAATTTTTTTCTATAATGATTCAGACCATGAAATTTCTATTCCAGTGAGAAAACATATCCAATCATATGTGGTAAAAAATTCTTCTTGTGGGTCATTGTATTTTGGGAGTTACACTTCGTGCAAAATAGGGTTTGTGGCTAGTCCTGAAACTAGTCAAAAACAAGTGTTTCGGGTAAAAATGTCATAAATTCTTCATAAAAGATCCAAATTCAATGAGACCAAATGTGTTGGTTAGGTTACAGGATTTAGTATGTTTTGTAATATTTTTATATCAATTCAATGAATATTTTGTGTGGGCCATGCTCTACAATATCGATCTCTAGAATAATCTATAATTCAGAAAGGTATCCCATTTTCTCTATAACGCCTTTTCTAAGAGGTTACAAGTTGTTCCATTTGGATGAATTGAATTAGAAAAACTGAATAAAATTTTCTATCAGTTTCCAATCTTTATTCATTACAGGTACAAAGTTATGATTATTTCAAGTTGGGGTTGTTGACTAATCCAATACTAGTCATGGTTGAGACAAGCAGTTGATGAGTTGGCACATACATGAGGTGTATAGTTGATGATGTTGGTACATATTGATGAGTCAGTCTTGATGATTATTTGACACATGATTGGTATATACTTGGTACATGGTTGGATGCACTTGTTTATGCTACAG
This sequence comes from Picea mariana, assembly GCA_032191745.1. Taxonomy (NCBI): domain Eukaryota; kingdom Viridiplantae; phylum Streptophyta; class Pinopsida; order Pinales; family Pinaceae; genus Picea; species Picea mariana. The sequence continues at coordinate 285,649 of JASDQU010102121.1, forward strand.
GTTGACTACAGGTTGTTTTTCACAGGTTGGTGCATGGTTGATGCACTTGTTTATGTTGATAGATTGATATATGTTGAGGATTGTTGCCTCATCTCAGTTGGTGCTGAAAATGTAATTTGAGTCTTACATATAGAGTCGGTGATCTTGTAGAACTGTAATCTATTTAGTTGTTGTCAAAAAACCCTCGGATTGAAGTCCATAATAGAAAGAAAAATTGTACATACATCTTGTGTTCTTTGTGTTCCTTGTGGAGATGATTTGTTGATGATATGTTGATGATATATGTTTCTTATATGTATTCACATCTAACTAATTATAAATGACAACAATGAGTAATGAGAAAATGTTGAATGTTAACTAAGGAGTTTTTTTGTATGAGGGAAGTTTTGGGAAAAATATCCCCACACTCATTCACCCCCGCTCTAAGTGTAATAGGTGTGTCCAACAGTATACCTCGCAATGTTATTATTACTTTGAAAAAGAAATTGTACAAAATACTTGAGGTAGTCCCACCTAGTGATATTCCCTTGATATCTACCGAGCAATGGAGGAAGGTCATTTCTCAGATCGGTAAATTTGTCTTCTTCATGATTCTCTCTCAGAATGAGTGAAAGGTTGCATCCACATCTTCTCATCACCTATTGGAGTGCCTCTTCACTATCAGGTCAATCATCCCATCGATATGACCCCCGATGCACTGCTACCAAATGGGCCAATCTATCGTCACTCTCTGCTATAAAATCAGGATAACAAGATCTTCTCCAAAAGGGGCACATATGAACCAGATCGTCACCATGTGGAAACCCAATTGCGTTGGTGTAGAAGAAAGATGGGACCTGGCGACTCTGCATTGATTATTGGGTCCTAAAAAAAATCACATTCAGGAATCAATACTCAATTCCCCAAATCGACGATCTCCTTTATTAGCTCAAGAGGCCCAAATATGCAAGTAAGATTTATTTGAAGTTTGGCTACCATCAGGTCCCAATAGAACAACCAAATATATGGAAAACTGCTTTCAAGTCAAAAGAAGGCTTTTTTGAATGGTTGGAAATGCTCTTTGGTTTGATGAATACCCCAACAAATTTCATGAGGTTGATGGACGATATCATGCGGCCTTTCACTAATTATTTTGTGTTGGTGTATTTGGATGAAATACACATCTACAAGAGGACTTGGGAAGAACACTTGCATCATATTCAATAAGTTTTTCACTCTCTATATCAGCACAAGCTATATGCCAACTTAGAAAAATTTTCCTTTGACATGGAAAAGGTCCAGTAACTATGCTACATTGTTGATGTCCATGGTGTTCATGTTTATCGATCCAAGATACAATTCATATGTGACTGGCCATAATCAACCATGCTCATTGAGCTTTAGATCTTCTTAGTCCTTACAAATTTCTATTGCAGGTTCGTGTTGGGATTCTCCCATATTGGATGGGCCCTTAGTCAATTAACTAGAGTTGGTGGCAAGTAAAATTTTATATGGGGTTTGTCCCAACAAAAAGCGTTCGATGATATGAGGAAACACTTATGTTCAACCCTAGTTCTCTCATTAATGGACCTACAAAACTTGTTTGAGATCAATATGTATCCTTCAGACTATGTTGTGGGTGTGATCCTCACTCAACACAGCCACCCCGTTGCCTATCATAATGATACACTATCAAATGTCATCCATAAGTACCCTACTTATGAAAAATAAATGTACTCCACTAGTGGAGGAATTCCATTCTTGGGAAAGAGATAGTCATCGACACTGATCATAAGCCACTGCAGTTCATGCAGACACAATGAAAATTATAGAATTACCTCCATAAAAAGTGGCCCACATATTTRCAGGAGTTCAACCTCAACATAAACTATAAAATAGGAAGTACCAACCAAGTTGTTGATTTCCTTAATGACCTTCAATCRTGACACTCACCATAGTCCTAGAATATCACAACCATGAGACATTCAGATGGCCCCAACTCTATGAGAAGGATCCTTACTTCGCCAACACCTCCTAGATCTTGGGGTCAAACAAAATTCTCAATAATTTCAATATTCAGGATGGGTTGTTGTGTCATCATGTCCATTTCTATTTTCCATAAAGTGAGAGAGAGAAGATGATTTGGGAAGCCCACTACAGTCGGGTTGAAGGACACTTCAACATGGAGATTATAGTGGAAGTGTTGCAGTGACATTTCTACTGGTCGAAACTTTGACAGGATATCAACAAGTATATTTATTCCTACACTGCCTGCGCTATTGCTAAATCGACCATTAAGAAACAAGTCGTGTACACTCCTCTTCCTACTCCTAACATTCCCTATGAATCCAAATCAATGGAATACATGTCGAGCCTTCCTTCCACCAAGCGGGGAAATGATTTTGTTTTTGTGGTTCTTCACTGCTTTTCCAATATGGTGAATTTGGCTGCCTGCAAGAAGAGCATCATGTGGAGGACACTGTCAATATTTTATTTGAATGAGTGTGGGTACACATAGGGATCCCACAAACCATTATCTCATATATGGACAGTCAGTTCCTCAACACATTTTGGTCAAGCCTTTGGTCACTATTGGACACCAAGCTCGCCAAGTCCATTGGCTTCCACCCCAGACAGATGTCCAAATTGAGGTTGTGAACCGAATGATCGTGCACACCATTCGCATGTACAACTAAAATCTCCCTCTCACCTAGGATGAGAGTCTTCCCTATTTTCATCAAAACTAGAATAGAGTCATAAATAGCTCAACCGACCACAACCCATTTCTGGTGGGGTTGGGATTTCAACCATTTTGTCCCATGGATGTTGCATTATCCATTGAGGCCACCAAATAAGACTTGTCACATGATCCAAATATAGTTGACAAAGCCACCCAGTTCATTCAGAAGATCCATTACATCCACCAATAGGTTCAGGATATTTTACAAAATTCCAATGCCAAGTATAAGAATGGCCATGATCAACATCAGGTGCCACACCAATTTTAGGTGGGAGACAAAGTTTGGTTACACTTACAAAAAGAATGCCTTACAAGCCCCCCACAAAATCTTCATCCACTCTACTATGGGAATTACACCATTACCAAGGTTTTGGGTGGCAATGGTTTTGAGCTCAACCTGCCACCCTTCCTTAGCTGGCACCCAATGTTCAATGTGGACCTCCTTCGACCTTATTTTCCCAAACTTTTGGGGCCATTTTGAGGGAATAAAAGACATTTTTTCATGATGAGTAAAATGAATGAATCAATCTAATTAATCCCCCTAAATGAATCAGATCTTCAATACCTATCCAACAAGTTATCATGCACCCTAAACAAAGATCATGTGCAAAAGTTACAACCACGGATAGTTAATGTACTAACTTACCCCAATGGGGCCCACATGGATTTTGGAACTTCATCTCCTAGGGTTAGGTTTTTGGATGTATATGGTTTGGGGATTTATATTTACTGTAAAAATTCCTTATTATCCTCATTTTACTCATCTTGTTGAGACTGAGTGTAGCCATCACATCTCTTCCCGGAGATAAGATGCCACCATTCTAGCAAGCTTGTTTTCAGTCTTCACTTTACAGTTTTCAACATATTTCTTATTTAATAGAAGTCAAGTTTTACTGTATCTCTATTATTATTCATTGTTTCTTTTTTTTAACATTATAAATCCATGGTTTCATTTCGTGTTGTTCATAAATATGGATCAAAGTTGCACACCACCATCATTAGGCTACACTCCATTGTCATGGTGGGGTTGAACACCACTATAATAAAGATGCGCTCTACCATAATTGCAGTATTACACACGACCATCATCGAGCTTCACTATACCGTCAAGTTTGGGATGCACATCACCATCATCAAATACACTCCACTATCATGGGGTTGTTGTCCAATGTTTCCCTTATTGTTATTGTTTCTCTCTTTCTTAAGACATAGAGCATTCATTTATGGGTGAAATAAATGTTGAATATATTTTACAAGTAATAAAAAATTAAATTCCATTTATATTAATTATGATTTCATTCAAGTGGTAATATTGTGCTTTCCACATGCTTTTATGGCATTCAACCATGGATTGAAATCTTCATTTCAAACCAATTCATAGGTCTTCTTCCATTGTCACAGTTTTCAATTGAGCCCCATTGCAAAAGATATTAAATTTTTCTTATTGGATGCAATTAAATAAAATTTGGATGATGATATAAATGATATGGTTTAATTATTTTCTACTTACAATTCATGCTTTAAGTTTCACGTAACCACCCTGGCCAAGTTTGTGTTGCCTTTGTTTCTGTAATCTTTCCTTGGTTTATTTTGACATGTGTGGGAGCCTAGAAAAAGTTTCCAATAGATTGTATATCACAATTATTATATAGAACTAATGATAATTCAACATACTGAGTTCAAAATATTGTATACCTTTTTGGTCCAGCTTACGTCTTGTTGGCCTTTGACCAAGTTTTGAGGAATACTTGGTCATAGTTGATCGTTTGGTACTTCGACTGCCTGGTGAAGACAGAGCGCATGGTGAAGCGGAGATCATGGGATCTCACCACCTTTTGTGGAACCTTTTTGGGGTTTTTTGGGAATATTGTAACAGGGAAGGTATGTCGGCCCTTGTTTAGGCCTTTTTCTATGTATAAATAGAGTTCTAGGCCATGAAAGAAAGGAGGCCCTGTCTAGTCGATGCCTTAGTGCATAAGTTTGATCTATGTGATCAGAAGTCTGTGTGACTGTAAGAGCTTTGTGCATGCTGTAAAAGTGATGAGTGCACAAAGGTGAGAAGGCTTAGTGCTTGGATCTACCGAGGGAAAGAGGATCTAGCGAGCTGCACAGATCTCTTGTCCTATGCATGGGTAAGGGTCATTGAAGCTTCATGCTATAACCTCTTGACCAAGATAATATAAACACGACTTTTTGGATGTATCACAAGGGTGGGGGTGAACCACGGTAACTCTGTGTAATGTGCTGATGTGTTTGTGTCTCTCTTGCTAAGTTCTATGATATGTTTAGATAGATTTATTGATGCTTTGTGCTTATGATATATGAATGCATGCTAGATATGATACATAAGATTCTAAGTGATTAATGAATTGAGTTTAACCTATTTATCATTGCTAAGTGCTAGATCTGAGTAATTACTATAGTGCTCTATGCTTTCTGCGAAGTTTATTAATGAATGCATGTTAGGAAATAACTAATGCTATGTGTGTTGTAAGCAATATAATCATAGATCTGTGTCCCAGCTAAGGTTGTAGACACCTGAGTCTTGCAACCACCCCTGCCTCTACCTCGGGTGAGACTTCATCTGCTTCACAGGTGTTGCCGAAAGGGCTAGTAGTTAGGGCTTTGTTGGTGTGCTCTTGAGCGTTGAACCCTGGGTTTTCCCCTGTGCCAACAAATGGTTCCATTGCTGGGACCTAGAACTGTGATTGTTGGGAACTGAAGAAGAAGAATCTTTGTGTGAAATAATCTATGTTCATAGATATGTTGCCTTAGTGCGGAGTGTTCTGTTTGACCTATGAAGCTTTGTGCCAAGAAAGAAAGGTTAGATCTGAAGAAGAGAGGTCCGATCTGAAGAAAAAGAAGTTAGATCTATGAAGAAAGAGGTAAGATGTGTAATCTCTATGCTTTGATAAAGTTAATAATAGTTAAAAGTCTTATATCTGGAAGCTTGGTGCTCTGTAGAAGTAAGATAAGTGAATTTTTTTTTTTATTTCTAAAGCATACATCTAGGTATGTTTGATAGATTCTATGTTAGATTTAAAACTAGGGAATTAATAGATGAAATAAATTTTGATATGAATAGATATGATAAGTATAGTGATAGATATGTTATACCTATGCATAGAAAGAATTTTGGGATTAACCAATGATTGCAGGATCCTAGAAAGAAATTTTTGCAGGCTAACCGTTATGATCCTGGCACATAGTACCTGAAGAGTTGGGGATCATTGAAGAGAAGGAGAGGATGAAATCTTTGTTACAATTGCAGAAGGCCTGAACATCTTACTAAGGAATTCCCTGGGTGAAGACCCGGTTGTCTTTGTTGTAAGGATATGGACCATGAAGTACTGGATTGCCCTAGAATGATTGCTAGGATTGAAAAGATGAATATAGAGAAAGAAGGATATCAAGAGACTCATATTAGAGATTAACCTCAGAAAAAATCAGAGAAAGTATTGATGAAAATGTAGGAAACCCTTAATGATCATAGAGACCTCAGCTTATTAGAAATCTTCAAGAAGAAAGAACAGATCGAAGTGAGAATAGGAGACTTCAACATTGACTATGTTTTGGATGAAGAAACACGGGTGAACATTATGAAAGAAGGAACCTGGAAAGCTATAGGAAGACCTAACATGACCCCTTCATTAGGAGGAATAGGGTTATTCAGAGGAAAGACGGTAAAGCTATGTGGAAAGCTCACTCAAGTATCTATGAATGCTCATGGAGCTTCGACAAAAAAATATTTTGAGATTGTTAAGTTCATGGAGGACAACGCCCCATTTAATATGTTACTTGGTAAACCTTGGATTGAGAAAGATCAAGCCAAAAAACAAGAAGAAGAAAAGGACCTAGAACAATAGAGATCAGAGTTAAGAGACTTCCTAACTAGAAGGATCACACAGTTGATTGAAGAATGGGAGAACAGATCAAGGGTTATGGACCCCAGGAACTTGGATGACGAAGTTGACAGAACACTAGAAGAACCACAGAGGATCGAAAAATATGTTGGGCAAGTAATACCCATGGATATGAAGAAAGAATCTCAGGACTACGAAGTTACCATGCCAAGAGAAGAAAAGAATCAAAATGAAAAAAGGATGACCAAGACGAAGCTCACTAGGAAGAAGGCTAGAAAACTCAAGAAGAAGAAAACAAAGTTGGAGAAATTACAGAACGTTCGAGAAGAAACCTTGTAGAAGGAAAACATGCAGAATTTGAGCTTCACCGGGATAGCAGAACAATGACATATGGCACTTTGCCATGTCGAAGTAATATAGCCATTAGAAGATGATATACCTGTTCCGTTGATGGCCCAAACAGATCGAAAAAAAGTTATGACTTGTTACTTGACCGTTAGACTACGCCATAATGGATAGATCAAGAGTTAATGGACCCTCCTATCCATTGCAAGTAGTTCGTTACATTTTTACTTACTTTTTTTGTCGCACCATGCCTGGAAGACACTTTTTCCAATTGAGCTCTTGAGCTCACAAAATACCCGCATTATGGAATAGTGACTACCCCGCCTTGATCTCTACTCGATTACAGTACCTTCATCCCATCGACAACCTAAGAAAGTGATCGTGAGCTTACATGTCCGACAAGCTTAGTGCAACAGAAGAATCGGTGAGAGAAATAATCGCTATCTTAAAAACTGAAAGAGTTATGTTGGAAAGAGGAATGTCCACCGAAGTCCAAGCCTCATCGTCAAGAGGAGTACCACCTTCTCCATCCACTGCTTGAGCTAGACCATCTCGAAAGACCACTGAGAAACAACTAAACATAGAGATGACATTGCGAACACCAAACTGATCCTGAGCATCCTACCCTCTTACATACCTCCTCTGAAAGGTGAAATCAACCGTGACAGTGTGCCCTGAGATTATAAATATCCTATGATCACTACGTAGCTACTGAAGGGTGTGTGTGCAGTTCGCACTGAGTAGACCAAGCTTGCATCATTGAAGTTTTGTGAATTCAACCTTGGTGACCGGAAAGCCTACAGTATGCTTGCCCCACACAAGTATCCGACGATGAAAAAGGGGAAGAATTCCAAGATTCTCCCTCACCAATGGATGATGAACCTCACGTAGTCCACCTTACTTAATGTAATGAATATTCCACACTTTGACAGGCACGAGGAGGTGAATTCTTGTGTAAAATATCTAATGGTGAGCTACCATGGGGGATATCTCTGGTTGAACCGACGTATAACAATTGATCCAACACTAATTAATTAGATCATTGGGATAAGCATTCAAGGCCCTAACCCGCAAGACTATTACCTTGGAAAGACCACAGATCGTGCTCTTTAACTGAAGATTAAATAGGCCTATGGAAATGTTTAAAAAGGCATGTGAGGTTTCAAGGTAGCCTCTATTGAAAGTGTCAAAGTGCACCTCACCTGTAGGATGATCGCAGGAAAGTTAGTCCACAAGAACAGACCGATGCACATATCTGGGTTTGTTGTTGATCTCACAGGAAAATGGGTAGAAGGAGTCCAAATGAACTAGTCGAAGTACTTAGTGGATCAACTCAAATTGGATTGCAGAGAAGCGCAAGACCAAGGATATGAGTTCCACTTCAGCTGGCTTCTCATCCTAATCGCCTTCATAGCATGGGAGATGCTAGAGGATGCCATTTTCCTGAAACCCTACCGTTTGAACCATTGGCTGCGAAGTTTAATACATTATGGTACACGCCAGATATGAGCAGGCAATGGCAGTCGAATACCCTCTTTCATAGATACTACATCCAGTTGAAGACTGCGATACAAGCTACACCTCACATTACTCCGAACACACTCCACAGACTCAGACCCTTAATAAAGTTCAGCGTGGACAACCACTTCATATACCTAACTCCACATGTTGATGAGCACAAGGAATAGTTGCAGTCCTATTATAAATTGACAAAAGAAGACCTTGAAGAGATTACCAAGAAATGGTCCACGGACCTCCTTATTGTAGCAAATCTAGTGTATATTTCAGATATCAGCAGCCTGGAAGCTACGCAGGACACACCTGGGCCCAGTAAGACACATAATACAAAGAAGACAAAGAAGACAAAGGATACAAAGAAAACTGAAGAGGTTCAAGATGTGGATAGCCGCTCTATAAGAACAGCTTTCATCACACCATATGAAGAAGGTAATGATAAAGACCTAGAAGAAGTTGAACAACAACCAAAAGATGAAGTCAAAGTTCTAAAGAAAAGAAAAGGGTCACCTTCGAATTCTTCCATTAAGAAGAAAGCCAAAGCAACCGTGACCAAGATGAAGACCACGGTCAATCCAAATGACTTCATCTTTATCCTCGTGACTTTGAATGAAGCTATATAAGAGATCACATAAAAGCAGGAGGCCAAGCAACAGACAATGTACAACAGAATCAAAGTCGAGCTCCAAGGAGTACAGAAATCCTCTAGTCTAACCGCGCAGTCTCCACTACGCCTATGCTAGAAGGAACACCCGAAGCAGGAGACGAGTCAGTTCAACTTCGCAGGATTGCTGACCTAGTTGAAGTATGCCTTCAAAAAGTAGAAGAAGTAATAGCACAGGCCACCAAGGCCCTAAAGCACGCACATGAGGAAATCATAGAGCAGCTCCAAGATACGGAGCAAGAGAAGGAGGCCATCGAAGAGAAGTTTGATAAAGAACATGCAAAGATCCAAAAGGAGAAGGAGAAACTTCTTGCAAAGCAAATCAGGATCGAAGAAGCTATCAAAAGAGCATTTTTCTCTTTGATTGGCTTAAAACAGAAGGAAGAAGAACCCATAGAACACCAAGTAATGAAGCTTGCTAAAGTCATTTAGAAACTGCAACAAAGAGTAGTAGAACTAGAGCTCCAAGGTATACCGAGTACTCCACAAGAAGAATGTGACCAACAAGAAGTGAATTCATGAAGTACAATAGAAAGAATTAAGGCAATCACTGAAGAATGTAAGCAATTAAATAGTAGAAGTGTGCATATAGATGAGAACCTATCAGAGAACCATGAATTGCATAAATTGGAGTCACAAGTGTAGGAGGCGAAGTACCAAGCCGAGAAGTTACAAGTACAACTGAAGGCCCTACTAGCCATAGAGAAAATGAAGAGGTTCCACGAATAGCACGTCATGCAGCAACAGATTCATATGATCCAGAGAAAGGTCATTGAAGTGACAAAACAACTTCAACCTTTGCAGGATAGGGCATGTTAACTATTCTTAGAGATTGAGATCCAAGGGACAGACCTGTAACAGGTCGTGAACACAACAGAGCAACACTTAGAAGGACCAGATAGTAATGCACTCATTCAGAAGTTTGTCAAGAAGGAAGCAGTAGTGAAGCAACAGATCGAAGCAACTCAAGCGAAGCTCGAGGACTTCAAGGTAGAGTTACCCAGATAAGTATGACTCGGGACGAGTCACATGTGAGTGTTGGGGGCTTGTTGGCCCTTGACCAAGTTTTGAGGAATACTTGGTCATAGTTGATCATTTTGTACTTTGACTACCTGTCAAAGACGGAGCGCATGGAGAAGCAGAGATCACGGGATCTCGCCACCTTTTGTGGAACCCTTTTGTTTTTTTGGGGGAATATTGTAATGGGAAAGGGATGTAAGCCCTTTTTTAGGACTTTTTCTATGTATAAATAGAGGTCTAGGCCATGCAAGAAAGTAGGCCCTGTCTAGTCAATGACTTAGTGCATAAGTTGGATCTATGTGATCAGAAGTCTGTGTGACTGTAAGAGCTCTATGCATGTTGTAATACTGCTGAGTGCACAGAGGTGAGAAGGCTTAGTGCTTGAATCTACTTGGGGAAGGAGGATCCAACGAGGTGCATAGATCTCTTGTCCTATGCGGGGTAAGGGTCATTGAAGCTCTGTGTTGTAACTGCTTGACCGAGATAATATAAAGAAGACTTTGTGGACGTAGCCCCATGGTGAGGGTGAACCACAGTAACTCCTTGTACTGTTCTAATGTGTTTGTCTCTCTCTTGCTAAGTTCTCTGATATGTTTAGATAGATTTATTGATTCTTTGTGCTTATGAGATGTGAATGCATGCTAGATATGATACATAATATGCTAAGTGMTTAATCTATTGAGTATAACCTATTTATCATTGCTAAGTGCTAGATCTGAGTAATTACTGCAGTGCTCTGTTCTTTCTGTGAAGTGTATTAATGAATGCATGTTAGGAAATAATTGATACTAAGTGTGTTGTAAGCAAGATAATTACATATYTGTGTCCCACCTAAGATTGCAAACATCTGATTCCTGTAACCACCCCTACCCCTACCTTAGGTGAGACTTCATGTGCTTCACAGGTGTTGCCGAAAGGGCCAGTAGTTAGGGATTTGTAGGTGTGCTCTTGACTGTTGAACCCTGGGTCTGCCCCTCTGCCAACACGTCTTTCCTTCTTTTCTCATTGTATTCTCCTTTGCATCCTTGAATGGACTCTTCCACTCAATGTTAGGAATAATTGAAGGACACTCATACCTAGGGTTTTTTCTGCAAATGAACCCTATATTGGTCTCTCACATATTTTGTATATGTATCACCCAATGAGGTGACTCTAATTTTGTTGAAGGATTCACCAAAGAGGCCGACCAATTGGTCAATAGGCTCCTTCTTCAAACTAGGATTCTGAGCATTCCATCATGTGTGTATGGTGGGACCAAAATTATATAAGGCCTTGTCACTCATATTCTTAAAAAAGTTGTTGTTTCATGTAGAAAAATATGATCATTAATTGAAAATAACCATAGATAAATATTCTTCAATTAGATAACAGGAAATAATTAAAACATTAATAAATGCACAGTATTTTTTGTATATTTATATGAACATGTTCTCATCCACCAAAAAAGTAACTGGTCATTTTCCCTTGCTGGTAACACGTAATGATATAGGAAATCAATTTCTAGAATCACCAATTAACTTATCTCCACCACAACTACTTGGTCAGGCATGCACCATGCTGAGGGTGGGTTATGATCACAAAAATTTCCAATTGTCTCAGTAAAGGGGTTGTCAGCCACAAGAGGAGATCCAAAGTTCATCATGGGTATGCCTCACTACTACCTACACCATCCTCAGGAGAATGCTCTTGAAGTTTTTTGAATAATTCGTATAAAAAGAGAACATTTTTATTCATATCATATTAAAGTAGAAAAATAAAAATCATAAATGAACATATGTCATAAATAACCTTTTTAAAACATAACACTTACCATAGATTATTTTATTTCCTCCATCAAAACTATGCATCTTTGTTTAGCATCTTCCATTTGTTCATGCATAAATCATTCAGTAAGTTCAATGTTTTTTCCTCATAACCTTTTTAATTGTCTCAACTGGGTCCAATTCAAAAATATTTTCATCGTTGTCAATATTTTCAAGCATGTTAGGTGTCGACAACTACATATATCAACAAAATAATGAGTTAATTTAATTGTAAAAAGATGATGAAATTCACTTTAAATGGACATGGATATCATTGGTCCTTTCCCTGCTCTGAGGCTGGTGCCTTCCCATGACCACCCTACCACAATATAAGAAACATTACATATAAAATATTACTTTATAATATGAAAATCATGAGATACTAAAATGAATCTTAAAGATAAAAAATAAGAATCATTAAATAGAGGTTGGTTGAAGTTATAGTGTCAACATCCATCTTAGAAAATGGGTCAACATCCATTTTAATTCATATTCCTATGATCACCATTCAAATGTGCATAATTTTTTTAAATACGTGACTCTGTTGGAAATGCAAAAAAAAAAGAATAAAGGGAAAAATACTAAAAAAATGCATGAAACCGAGGCATGATGAAACATGAGCTCCAAGGTATTAACACATATGTAATTTGCATGATTCAAGTTTATAATGTTTGTTTGGATTATATTACACCTATATACATATTTAGTGTTGTGTTTACAAACATAAAAATGCTTTTTGTGTAAAAGAGGTAAAATATACCCTATAAATTGGGAGACTAAATCAATAGAAAGTGCCCTAATGGAAACACATGCCCATGCTTATATATAGCTCTAAATTTAGCGACCTAAGTTTTGAGGTGAATTTAATAACAATTTGAATCGATCTACATCATCCAAAGTGCATTTTGAAATGGAAAATTACTTTTACCTGGAACCCAAGTTCAAGACATTCTTTAGAATTGATGGTAAAACTAGATTACTATAAAATGCATGCATAGGAATCATATCACCTCCAAAATGAGTGATCAAAGTTGTGGATCTTGTATTTTATCATTTTACATATATTCATACTTTAGATGTGCATTTTGAAACCAAAAACCCACTATTATGCATAAATGTTAAAAATTGCTTTGTAAATCCAAAAAAAAGAATAAAGGGAAAAATTCTTAAAAATGCATGAAACCAAGGCATGATGAAAATTCACACCCATGTCTTAACACACCTACAATTTGAATGATTTACAATTCTGAGGGTGTCTTATATTGTTTTACACATGTATACATATTTAATGTTGTGTTAATGATAACACCAATGTTAAAGACTACACCTTTGATGGTATGTGTTGGAGTTGATCATAGGAACTGTACTATTGAGTGTCAACATCATTGAGAAGAACAAATTCATAGCTTGGATTTTATATGAATTCATAGCGCCGACATTTTTATCATGGGGCTAGCATGTAAAATTTCCAAAAATTTCCATGTGCATATTAGATTTCTATTATTATCTGCAAAGAAACTACTCTTAGCAATATCTAATTTTGGCTTGCATTCTATTACCAATTCATAGTTGGAATAATTTAGAAATTAGTTGTAATAGGTTGTCATTGGAACCGTAAGAGGTTATTATTGGAATACGTTTATGAGTTGTTTGTAGGGTTTATTATCTATTATTAGAGTCCTAGATCCATAGTTCATGGATCTAGCGAATTCTACTATCTGTATAAATATGTAACTTATGTCAAGAAATGATATATGAGAAAAATATATTTTCTGTGTGTGTGAAAATTCCTTCTTCTCTATGGTTTTTTTAGTATTAAAGCATGTACTGGCTTAAATACCTCATAGGGTGGCTAGGAATATGTGAAAGAGATGTAAGCATTGATCCTATGTACATAGATTAGTATAGGTGTTTGTGGATTTCTGGCATGAGAAAATATTGTTGCCTGTTTTGTATGATAGATGACGATGTAGAAGTCGTGAGTATGCATTGATTATTAGCCACTGCATGGAAGGATAGTAAGTTTCCAATCATCATGTATGATGCATGTGAGAGGGGGATGGTGCAATTAGTGTAAGGGTCCACCATTGGGGAAATTATGGAAATTGAGTGGGATAGAAAAATCAAGTGGATGTGTGGAAGTCATGAACTACAATTTTCATGGGAGTTCAAATGCTTATTTGGATTTTCACATTTTTGTTTCAACATCCATATTGGTGCATGCATTTGGTTGTCCATTTTTTAGAAATCGAAGAGGCATAATGTGGTTGAAACTTCATTATTGCTGACTAAATAGAAGACTTCATGATAGATCCAACATAACTGTGCTTTGTGTTTTGTTCACTTAGTGGAGCACGAATTACCCTTTGATATGTAAACTGTGGGTGGGTTCCTATGATGCACATGTATATTCCATGTTTCCATTAAAGTAGGTACCTGAAACAACAAAGAAGAGTATCTCTAATTTATTTTCTCTGTACAAGATCTCAACAACCATATTGAAGGAGCTGCAACGAATATATATATGTATCTTGTAGTGTATCCAGTATTAAAAGAAATGGACGTGGTGGGCCATAATTTGTTCGATAGCCTGTGTAGTGCCCTTGGATATTAAATCCTTATGGGGACAAATTGTGTTTTGTGGTTTTGCTATTTTCTATTGTAGTGTGTTTTTTTGTTCAAGTTTAGTGTGAAAATATCAATTATTGCATAGCCACAAAGAACAAGCCAATTATCAAATAGACTAACCCAAACCCTTAATTAGATATAAATCTGGTCCAAGCTCTAGCTCCACCTAAGCTCCACCTAACCTGCAAGCCAAGCACACAAACTTTTTTTTTTACATAGATAAAAATATTAAAAAAGAAAAAAAAGAATATAGAAAAAGTAATAAAAGCAGGCACACATGTTACACTGCAATCACCAAAAGAAGCACCACATTTCCATCTGTTATTAATATGTTATTTCTTAGAGACTGCAATGTCAAAAGAAATAATTTATCCATGCCAAGCTGAGAAAATAGATATAATCTACCATAGCTGCAAGGTAATCATCGAAGAAGGAAAAACAAGTAAAAGACATATATTTAGAACATTAATTATTAGGTATACGTATCACATTTAACCAAGTAAACAATCCCTAAAATATCATGATAGAGTTGTCTTCCGATGATATAATGTGCACTTGAAAACAAATGAGTAATTATTTTGAAACTTTCATTCGCATGAGATGTGAATACTAAATTTATTACTCCAAGAACATCTTGGATCTTTGTCAAAGTCCAGGACTCATTGTAATTGCCATGAAAGAACTCTGTCAGAAGGGAAAGACAAACAGAGGTGGACATTCTAATGTCTCAACTCTCCATCCATAGACAAATTTGGAATTAGAGTCCATGATACTAAATAACTACTGCTTGTTTAAACTATCTGCATACCTTTTGTTTATGAGCAAACTCTTCGAGTTGTTCCCTAAAAGTCGCAAGTTTCTCCTTCATAAAGTATTTCCATATAGTAGCTACATTTTCCCCAAGCTCCCTATATTTATCAAGAGTTGCAGCAGCATTTTGAAGACCTGAAATTCCCGGTCGGCACCTCATATTGGAAAATTTCAAAAATACTTTGGAGGTCCACGGGTTTTGAACCCATGACCAATTGCATAGACCAAGCGCTTTGAGGAATGGTGTCGAGGCCCAATTTCCAGTTATTGAAACCAACTCCATGAGCCAGCCACCTACACCAACACAATTAGCATCGAACCACAATTCATAACAATGTACAAATCAAAGCCAAGTGACATGGAGAAGGAGCCATCGAGGGAATTCATAGTGCTCTACATGACCTAGCGCCATGTAATATAGAAATAATACAACGCATAGTCCCTTACATTTGCACACCTTACAAATTTTAACCAAATCTTCCAGGTCATCCATAGCAATGTCAAGCCTATCCAAAAAAAAGAAATGGATAAGGCTATATAATGCAGGATAAGACAACTTCTTTGAAAATCTGATTTCTTTGCGATACTTCCAGTCTGTCTCAAATTTCTTCTTAAAAAAATGGAGATAGTGAAACTAAAATAGCTCTATGTGCTTCAATGGGTCTTCCTTTAACATAAAATGCAATGTCTAGAGCAAATTCATTGCCAAAATGCTCGCTCAACAATCCATTTCCTCTTCCTAAACATCTTAAATGAAAAATGGAAAAGTCGGTGCATGGAAGCAGGGAGCCTCTCTTGTTCTGGAAGAAAAGATACTTGTAAAATAAATCTCTTTTGAGAGTCATCGAAATTTCTCAGTGATTTATATTCAGCATATTTCTGATGGATAAGCTCTTTCACAAGAAATAATACAGAAATGAAGAAAGTAATACAACGCAGAAATAATACAGAAATGCAGAAAGTAATACAACACAGAAATAATGCAGAAATGTAGAAAGTAATACAACACAGAAATAATACAGAAATGCAGAAAGTAATACAAAAAGAAAAGAAGTAATACAGAAATGTAGAAAATATATTGGGGCTCATAGTGCCCAATCTCCAAGTCATGCATTCTGGCCAAATGTAGAGCCAAAGTCTAGCAACACAAGCAGAGCCACAAGTCAACACACAAGCCCAGCGCAAGCACCAAACCTACTTGATTTCCACATATCTCATCACAAACAAGCTACGTACATCACAAAGCCCAACGCCAAGGGCCAAGACCTAACACAACACACAACTCAACACCAAAGCTAGTGTTAGGCGCCAAGCACAAGCCCACAAGAACCAAGCTCAATGCTCAAACCACAAGTGAGCCACATGAAGGAGTGGCCTAGGGAGGCAAGGCGAGGTGTGTTATGCACCATCACAAAACAAATACAATCCAGTGACCAACCCAACCAGCAAACGAATTGAGAAATAGCCCAGCGAATGAGACCAGTGCTAAGCCATGACCAAGAGAAGAGCCTGCAAGAGGCATTTTCCCTTGCACTATATGTCAAGCCGAGTGCTCAGCCAAGCCGAGAAAAAATGCCCAAGCACTGAGTTGAGAAGGAAAACCGTATTCTAGAATTAGAAAATGCAGGAATGAATTTGGGGTTCGGTTTGTTTAGGGTTTGTATAGTCTTCTATTTTTTTTACTATTATTTTATTTTAGGTTTGGACAACGGACAAAAGAGGCAAGGGGCACGTGAGCCTCATGCGAGGTCCCATGATGCCCTAGGGTTATTCAATTTATTTTATTTTATTTTTATATATTATTTACGAAATTAATTAAAGTTAATTAAGATCCATTTATACAATTTATTTTATTTTATTTTAGATATATGTATATATTTATATATTAATTACTTTATATATATATATATATATAAACAAAATTTAAATATTAATATTATTTTAAAATAATTTTATTATTATTATTTTCATTTGTTTTCTTTTATTTAATATTTACTTATTTGAATTCATTAAAATAATTTAAACTTAATTAACTCAATGTTATAAGGGTTAAACTTATAAGAATCATAATTATAGTTAATGAAAAAGTGATCAATTAATTAATGATGATTGATTAATTAAAGAGAAATGAGCTATGTAAATTCATTTTAGGGATTAATAACATGATAATTGATGAGATTAAGTGTGTTATAACTAATGTTATAAGGGAGATTAATATGATTGGTACATATCAATACATGGATGGGTTTGATGCTTGATTATACACACAAGTAAGAGTAATTGAAGATTACAGTGTAGCGTTAGCATAGCTAGCAAGGTGATATATTTGCTAGGATTCAAAAATGAAGTTATCAAGCTTAGGTGCTTTAGCCCTAACCTAGACAATCCCCTAAAGAGAGTAATGTCTATTTACAGACAAGTAAAGAAAAACTTACACCTAAGCTTGTTTATAGTTTAAGTAGCACAAATTTGAAATTTCCTTGAACTCACCTTGACAACTTTGGTTGATGCAGGTTAAATCATACAGGATGGTTAGGACTCAAGGGAATCGAGGCAAAGAGGGCATCATTGCAGGCACTACCAACACCTCCAGCACCGCCACCACCACCACTTGAACTAGCTCTCATACTGCGCTCTTTGAAGGCCACAAATGAGACCTTAAAGGGGAAACAACCAACAGGGATCGAAGTGGAACCCCCACCATATGGAACGGGTAATACAGAAGCGTTAAGGGATTTAGGGGGAGGACCTCCACCCAAAGACATCACTCAAGAATTGCAGAAGATCAAACTTTTGAAGTTTGTCGGGGGTCGTGCCAGTGAACACATAGAAGCATGGTTGGAAGGCATGACAAGGTGTTTTTCCTTAAGGGACTATGTGTCCAACTCAAAGGTGAAGATAGCGATTTTTCAGTTAAGAGACAGCGCCTTGAACTGTTGGGGAAACCTGGAAAGACAACTACATCTTACCCTAGACATAGTATCTTGGGAACTTTTCGAGAAGAGGTTCTGAAGGAAATATCTGCCAGCTTACTATGAGGAACAACAAATAGGGGTGTTTCATGCCTTAKTACAGGGAAACAAAACTGTAGAAGAATATGAGATCAGATTTATGTAATTTGTCAAATATGTTTCGTATATGGATAATGACCAACAACAGGAAGAGTTCTTCRGCTATGGATTGAACCCTAAGATCAGAGCTATGGTGCGGATGTGGAAATTGGCTTCAGTAGCGGAAGATGTGGAAAATGCACATTATGTGGAGGAACACATGAACTTAACTGGGGGTACAAGACCTTCCTTTCCGCATTGTCCTGGATTTGTAGGGAAGGCCCCTAKGACATTTCCTAGGGGAGGGGGCTCAAGGCCACCTCCATATGGTAACAAAGTCGCACCAAGGATAGTAACTACAAGGATTTCAATGGCAGTGAGTGMAACATCTCGTTCATCACCAATGACGTAGACAGGTCCACAACCATCTCAGGAAACAACTAGTAGGGGCAGGGGCTCCAGGGGAAGGAACTCATTTCAAAGACAGTCACATAACAGTGCGCAGGTTTAATCTCATGTTACCTATTGGGGGTGCGGAGGACCACATTACCAACGTGACTGCCCAGAGTTACAATAAGGATTTGTGCATAGAGAAGGAAAGGCCCCGATGGAAAGAGCAAGTAGCAGCCACCAGATTTATGCAGTGGTTAATAATCGTCGAGCCGAACATCAATCCACGGTGGTGGAGTCATTAGGTACGCTCAATGTTAAGATTTAATTTGATTCTAGTGTGACAAATAGTTTCATTTCACCATCTGCATTAGAAAAGAGTGGGTTGGCAGCCTACGAGCATGATGAATTTAAACAAATCAAGATGGCTTCGGGGAAAAACAAGTGGTAGGACCTAGTTTTGATAATTGTATAGTAGACCTAGGAGTGTGTACTACCAGGTTGAAGGTATATGTCACTTCTCTTGGGGCGTATGACCTAATAATTGGAATGGATTGGTTAGAAGCTCATCGAGCTTTGGTGGATTATTTTGCAAAAAGGGTGCTTTGTGTTGACGATGAAGGAAGGCCGGTAGAGATCCAGGGTGTATAGAGAAAGGTTTCATTATGCTTTATCTCAACTATGAGGGTTAAGCGATGCTTGAGGCAAGGGTGTCGACTATATGTAGTGAAAATAGTGAGTGAAAGGAAGGGGCCCTCATTGGATTAGTACCCGGTATTGTCAAAATTTAAGGATGTCTTCCAAACGAGTTACCAAGGTTACCTCTTGAGAGGGAGCTTGATTTTACTATTGAGCTAAAACCTAGTGTAGAACCAATTTCCAAGACTCCGTATCGGATGACAGCACTGAAACTTTGTAAGTTACAAATGCAGTTGAACGATTTACTGGACTTAGGGCTAATAAGGCCTAGTGTCTCACCTTGGGGTGCACCAGTAATTTTTGTAAAGAGGAAGGATGGTTCCTTATGACTATGTGTAGATTACAGGGACTTGAACCGTGCTATAGTGAAAAATAAGTACCCAATTCCATGAATAGATGACCTCTTCGATTAGATGAAAGGAGAAATAGTATTCTCAAAGATCGATTTGCGATCCGGTTATCATCAGTTAAGGATTAAGGAAGGCGATATCCCAAAAAATGCCTTTCAAACTCGGTTTGGACATTACGAGTTTGTCATAGTACCTTTCATATTGACCAATGCACCAACAATATTCATGAGCCTCATGAACGGTGTATTCTAGAAGTACTTAGACCATTTTGTACAAGTCATTCTAGATGACATCCTCATCTATTTCAAGAACGAAAGAGAACATGAGTAGCACTTACGAGTAGTGTTGTCTTGCCTTAGAGAGAACAAATTATATGGGATTTTGTCAAAGTGTTCCTTCTTCCAAAAAGAGATCCACTATTTAGGTCATATCATTTCTGGTGAAGGAATCTCTGTGGACCCAGAAAAGGTAAAGGCAATTATGTAGTGGCTAGTGCCAAAAAATGCCCATGAGGTGAGAAGATTCATGGGGCTAGTAGGTTATTATCAGAGATTTGTGGATGAATTCTCCAAAATAGAAAAACCCATCACCACTTTGCAGCACAAGGGGGTCAGGTATGAATGGACAGAAAAATGTGATAGTGCATTCATTGAGCTTAAGAGGTTACTAAGTAGTGCGCCAATTCTACGAGTGTCGGATATGGAAAAGGACTTCACAGTCTGCACCAATGCCTCAAAGCAAGTGTTGGGGGCTGTGCTAATGCAGGATGGAGGAGTGATATCTTATGCATCAAGGAAGTTGAAGAAACGCGAAGAGCTATACGCAACTCATGATTTAGATTTGGCAGTTGTAATGCTAGCTCTGAAAATTTTGAGGGACTATCTTGTGGGGCAAAATTTTGAGCTCAAAATGGACCATCAAAGTTTAAAACATCTCTTCACTCAAAGAGATCTGAATGCTAGGCAAAGGCGATGGAGTGAGTTTATGAGTGAGTATGATTTTGGTATTTCATACATCAAGGGAAAGTAAAATGTGGTCACAGATGCCTTGAGTAGAAGACCACATGTCTTCTCCTTGATACCCTTAAAAGTCAATTTGAGAGAACATGTGTTGACGCAAATCCAAGAAGACAGTTGGTATTTAAAGGTTACTTCAAACTTCTAGAGTGGGAGGCAGATAGACCCAAAGTATGAAGGATATAGTTTGGAAGCAGATGGACTATTGAAATATCAGGGAAGGATGTACATCCCTGAAGATGGGGATATTCAAAGAATCATACTGAAGGAAGCCCATAGAGCACTTTATTGTGCACATCCAGGTGTGAAGAAGATGTAAGAAGACATGAGGAAGCTTTTCTTCTCGGTGGGCATGAAGCGCGATGTAGTCCATTTCATCACCAAGTGCCTAGAGTGTCAACAAGTGAAAGCCTACCACCATAATCCCATAGGCCTCCTACAACCACATGATGTTCCTATGTCCAAGTGGGAAGTCATCTCTATGGATTTTGTTGCGGGGTTACCGCTCATATCTCATAGACACAATGCCATTCTTGTGATAGTTGATAAGTTAACCAAGAGTGATCATTTTATTCCAGTTAGAGACACTTATGATTTCACTGATGTGGCACATGTATTTTTAAATGAGGTTATCCATTTCCACAGGATACCTAAGAAGATCATTTCAGATAGGAACTCCAGATTCACTTCTAGGTTTTGGACAAGTTTGCAGTCAACATTGGGGACTCAGTTGAACTTAAGCACAACTTGTCATCCTGAAACAGATGGGCAAACTGAGAGAGTAAATCAAGTCATGGAAGACATGATTAGGATGTATGTCATGGATAATCAAACCTAATGGGAGAAGTACCTACCTTTGGTAGAGTTTGCCTACAATAACAGTTTTCATAACTTTATCGAAATGCCACCCTATGAAGCTCTGTATGGAAGACCATGCAGAACAACGTTGAGTTGGGATAGATTAGAAGATCAAGTAATAATTGGGCTAGAATTGATTCAAGAGATGGAGGAATAGGTGATTTAGATTAGGCAAAGACTAAAGGAAGCACAGGATAGGCAGAAAAGTTATGCAGATGCACACAGGATCCACCGAAGTTATGAAGTGGGAGACCAGGTTTTCATTTGTATCAGGCCTAATAAGAGAACCATATGATTCAAGAAGGGGACAAAATTGTCACCTTGATTTATAGGACCATTCAGAATCCAAGAGAAAATTGGACCCATTGCCTATCGTTTCATACTGCCACCCCACTTGCATAAAACTCATAATGTTTTTCATGTATCTATTTTACGTTATTATGTTGTTGATGAATCACATAAACTAAATTGGAAGGAATTGTAGGTATCGAACATGGGAATCCTCATGGTAGAACCGTTAGGCATATTAGACCGTAGAGTTCGACAACTCAAGAACCATCTGGTGGACCAAGTTAAGGTCCAATGGGACAAGTATAGTCCAGGATCTGCTACTTAGGAAGATGCCGAGACACTACGACGAGACTATCCCTCACTTTTTTGAGCACCTCGAGAATATGTTTCTCGAAGGTTGGGTGTATGTAACACCACCTTTTGACTTAGACAACCAGGATTACCTGAGGCCTACTTTTATTATTTTCTCTTCACAGTGAAACTATTAAATGATACACTTAAACTTTTAAGACGTATGAACCTTTATGAATGTTTAAATGTTATTGATGATGATGGATATAATGTGATCTATTATGTGAATGTAAATTTTATGAATGTTTAAGTATTATTGATGATGATGTATATGATGCGACAAATTGTGAGAATGTAAATTTTATGAATGTTTAAATGATGTTGGATATGATGCAATCTATTTGGTAAATGATAATTTTATGAATGGGTGTCAAAATTAAATAATGGGATATTATGAAATCTATTTCTAACTTGAAAACTTTGATGTTAAGTTGTTAGTACAAGGATACCGAATTGAAATGATGATGGTATGCAATTACACGATGATAATGCATAGAAATGTATGAGTTTGTGTTACAGACTAATCTGTAGGTTATGGGCTATGAAATAGCCAAGGGATAATGATGATGAAAGTGGATGTCATGACCACTAGCCGAGAAACATTATGGTACGAATATTTTTATGTGAAATTATATTGGTTTGGATGAATTGATATGATATGTGGACCAATGCAGGATTTCAGGTGATGAGACTACTCAAAACCAAATAAACAATGACAAAACTCCTAGCAACACGGTGCCACTGTATATTCTATTGTAGGGTGTGGACCCTAGTTATGATTAGGAGGGGTGAAGGCATTTCCCATCGTGTATCCTCTGAAACCTGAAGTCATGGGAGGACAGTGTTAGCTCACGCTCCCCTAGACGTGTGATGATAACTGTCAGTTGCCTGTTGGGGAAGATTGGTCGAGATAGCGACACTTCTGCTTACGAGTTCTATTTGGAGTTAGGTCAATATAGTTGATGTTCCAAGATAGTTGAGAAGAGGAAGGATAGGAATGAAGATGGAAGTAGTTTAGGGGGAAAGGATGAGTAGAAATAGTTGAGAAAGTGTGGAGATTTGTCTGATGGTGGAATTTAATGTTTTTCCATTCTAAAAAGAAAATGTGTATGTATGAATATTCTTAATTACGTAACTAAACCACAGTTGTCTAAATAAAATTGTTGAGCTAGATAATTGTAATTAAAGAATTTCGCGAACATCTGATTGGTTTATTGTCTTTTATAAAAGAATGGTCTTGTCAATTGGATTGCATGCATACATAAATTACTATAAGGGTGATAGTTATTAATTATTAGTACATGCATGAGACTTGTATGTACTAGCTACACATGCATTTCTTGTACATGTACACTAGTATGTGTGAGTTTTCTTGGCTTACTTACTAATAGTGTCGGTTAATTGTCATGAATGTGTGAACCATGTGTCTTTTTCTTTGTATCATGAAATACCTTAACTTCGGGATGAAGTTTCCTGAAGGGTGGGTGTATGTAACAACCCTGGTTAAATAGATGCTTAGGGATTATTAAGTAAAATTAATTAGATAATTAATTGTCCTAATATGGTTTTAGTTAAACAATGATTAGTATTAATAATATTAATTAATTATTTAATTATTAATTAATTGTGTATAACTTTTGATTGATTAATTAATTAATTAATTAATTACATATCACATTCAATGACATGGGAAATAAATTAAGGGGATAAATAACTTTAATTTAATCCTTTTGAAACTTACGTATGAAAGGAGGGGATAAGATAATAAAGGAGGGGGGGAGAGTTGGTGAAGGGGGAGATATGATGAGGAAGAGTCCTACGGGAGAGGGGGATTATTTCTTTGGGAGGAAGAATTATTGGAGGGGAGAAGAGTGTATGTAATTAATGGAGGGGAGGAGAGTCAGTGAAGGGGGAGATATGACAGGGAAGAGTCCTATGGGAGAGGGGGATTATTTCTTTGGGAGGAAGAATTATTGGAGTGGAGAAGACTGTATGTCTAGTTTGCTTATTTTTCTGGTGTTGGGAGTTTGGTTTTGGGGTTTTTGAGAATCATTACAGGGGGCACCGGGTTGCTGGGGGTTTTCGGCACGAGGGCCAGGATTCCTTTCTGTATCTTTTGTTGGGTATTTTACCCTACGGACTAATAAGCTAGGGTTCTAAGCCTATACGCAGATCATGACCCTTCAGATTTAACCTTTTACCTTCTACCCAAAATCTCAACCCCTTTTCTCAGACAAGCGCAGGAAGAATGAACTAACCTTGTTTTCCGAAGGTTGAAGTAGATCCTCCGTTGAGTTGTTGTCTCTTTGCTACTGCTACTCCTTCCACAAAGCTCTCCTGCAAACAAGACAAAAACATATATGCATGCTACTGATCTACTAGGGGGTTAGAGACAAAACATAAATCAGATTATGAAGATGAGATTCATGTGTTTCGGGACGGGAAAAGTATCTTTTTCATTACCATCAATATAAATAAACTTACAATGAGTTCTGAGGCCAGTCATCGTTCCATGATCCTGATCCTGGGCTCTTCCTCTTCTTTCTGTCCTCCAACTGCTGCTGCATGTATTTCTCCTGAAGCTTGAGGCTAGGCTAAAGGGTTGGGACAGAACTGGCTTGGCAATTTGGCAGAGTTTATTTGCAATGATTTTTCCTCCTTTGAATAGTACCCCTACCCCTCCTTTTATAGGCTAGAAGGAGCTAGGGTTCTTGGCGAACTCTCGGCCATGCATGGCTCGGCGTTCCAGTTAACTGACAAAAAGCCCCATGTCCCGGCGGAAACTTTCCTGATTTTTTCCTTTGTTAGGTACCCGCGGGTTGTTTTGGGTTAGCCCGCGGATACCCGCGTGCAGTAGAAGGACAGCAAGCGGATGCCCGCGCCCAGTGAGCAATTAGGGCGCGGGTTGCTTGTTTTAAGTGGTTTTTGAGGAATTTCTCAGCATAGCTTTGGCTAGGAAGAGGCATGAGTAGGCCTGATACCAGGTAAGAAGGGATAGTGCAATTTAGGGTTATAACAGTATCCTATAGCTATGGAGCTAGATAGGCTACTTGTAGATGGCTGGGAGGTT